>CAUZXS010001726.1:2500-87500 GCA_963585895.1 Sepioteuthis lessoniana | reverse complement strand
TGCAAGTACTATATGCTAACTTTAATTTAAGATTCAATATTGCTTTCAACATTCTTGTGTAATTGCTGTCTAGCTTCTTCTGCCGTTTAGTTAGTGTCCAAGTAGTGCATCCATATAGCAATATCAATACGACCGCTGCCTGGAAGAAACTACACTTCATTTTATCGGTCAGGTCTGATTTCCATATGATTGAGAGCCTATTATCTAATGGTAAGTGATGGAGAAAAGAAAACTGGAGACAACAAACACACAGGTAAATACAACCAAGGATAAAGGCAATTTTACTGTCTTAGAAAAAGAAAAAAAACAAATACAAGAAAAAAATGACATTACATTAGACAAGAAAAAACTTAGAGAAATATGTGATATAGAAAGAAGAATGTGGGAAAGATCCAATGGATCATATCCATTTGATGCTTATAAGAGAAATATTTATTCTTCAACTGATTTAGTCTTTTAGCCAAATATAACAGAGTATTAAACCAAAAAACAGATCCCACTGCCTGAAGAATAGATGAAGTCATTATCTCAGGCCAAAGCAACTCAGCCATAGCAACCCAATGAATTGTAGCAAGGAAAGGAGTTCCTTTAAAGTACATAGACAACAATTCCTTAGTCTACTTATCTTTCATAGAAATAGAGAAGGGAGCGGGGTTCTGGAAATGCCTCTAGAAAGAGAATCAAGAAGATGACATTGCATGTTGAGAGTTAAGCAGAAAGATAAGCAAGCAGATAAGAATCAGTAACCAAAACATTATCACACACACAATGATACAGTTGTAGTAGCCAGTCAATTTGCTCATTTGAAACAGAATCTTGATAAGAAAATAAATAATACACATTCAGAGCTACAGTCTACCTCAAATAGACCTTGCTATCTGTAGACAGTGTAAGTTTAATCTCATAAAAGTATCTCAAAGCAAAAATAAATTAGAATAGAATGAAAAATAAAAAATGTTCAATATTATTTCACTATCAAACCATTTTACCAACATAATAGTAATATACTGTGGGCTATTTGTGTTTCTTTTACATCAGTTAATGTTTGGATTGCTTTGAAATGCTCACTATGATGCTCAAAATTATTTTGTAACATTTTCAATGTATATATCAAGTTGCCCTGACAGCATGGACTTCTATGACTATCATACATTACTCCCAAGAGATCCTCCCAAACTACATCCGGTCCAGTGTCTGCATAGAGCTGATGTAGGTAAGTACTTACTGGATGGCCAACATTGGCACATCCATGTGTAAGCTCCAGCAATGATGTCAAAGAAGTTTGTGTTGCCATCAGGTGAATGAACCATTGCTTTCATGTTTTTGCCAAGCATCATTATAGCTATAACAGTTTCTTCAGGAAGGTTTGTAATATTTACTCCATTTTCCCCTTGGTATATGGAATCAAATGCTTCAGAGAAATCTACAAACAATAGTGTTGCCTCAAGATTTTTTGCACATACTTCTTTAATGATTCAATGGATAGTCAGAATCTGAAGTTGTGTATCGATTTCCCCCAAAACCATTCAGATTTTTCCTAAGAATTTTTTTGGTTTCAGGTTGGATATGGTTGAGAAGCATGGCATTATAAACCTTAACAGCTATAGCAGTAAGGGTTATGCCTTTATAGTTCTTAGTGATTTCAAGTTTGCTTTTCTTGGAGAAGAGGAGAAAGCAACCTTTTGTTCATTTCCCTATTGTGTTTTGTTTATACACAACCTTGCATAATTGAAGAAGTATGTCATCAAATTTTCTTTTCTTCTATACTTCATTGAGGCCTGCATCAAGTTCTTCCTCCATAGACTAACCTAGTTTGATATCTAGCTGGCTATTAATTTTGTTGATAGATTTGTCAGTAAGGTTTCCAAACAGGTTCTTGAAATGTTCTTTCCACTTCTGTATTCTTTCTTCTTGGCTGGTAGTTTTTAGTTTTGCTCTTGAGGGGCTGTTCTTTCCACTCACTTCATTTACTGTCAGCCATGCTATTCATGATTGGCTGTGTTTTATTCTCTCATTTTATTTTATCTTTAATGTACAATAATTGATCTTTTAATTTTGTTTTGTTCTGCTTCTTGGTTTTTTATGTACATTAGTTGCATTATCACTGTATAATGCTTTTTCTATGTTGAATAAATTAGAATGAACCTTGATTTTTTTTCTTCCTGATACAAGATTACTGAGACTGTCATAGTTGACAATGTGTGAAATAGTTTTTTATTAATCATTTTACATACTAGTTTAACTGGACAATAATATTTTGGGAAAGTGAGTTATCTAAATAATCCTTCACCTATTCTTCTACGCCAATAATCAAGAGATGTCAGTGATGAGATTTTTGAGGGAGATATCCAGCAACAGAACAGGGCACAAGGATATGAACAACTTTTCTTAAGTAACTTCGGTTAAAATTCAATTTGGCTTTGTCAATTCTGTTTTGCATACCAATAACTGCTACACTATTAATTTTTTTACTATTATTTCTTCATCTTGATTTTTAAATGCTTTTTTAGCACAACAACCCAGATTATTAGTCTCTGACAGTAATTAAACAGCACAGGACTGGAGTTTCTTCTTTATATCTGATCTGCACTGTTTACTCATTTTTATTATCTGATAGTCTTAAGTAGTTGGAATAAAAATTAAGATGAAATAAATCTTAAGTAAAAATGGTTAGCAATGCTTCATTCATTAAAAATAGAAAAAAAAAAAAAAAAAAAAAAAGAAATTATATATATATATATATATATATATATATAACAATAGTATATGGTTGTCACTATCTCACTTGGTGGGTTTGTGGCAGACCAAATGCAGTATAACTTTGGAGAGCTTTTCTGCCTGATGATTGACGTATAAAGACAGCCTGAAACCAGTAGTCCATGCTACTAAATATATATAAAACCTAATATATATTTATCTATTATTATATTTTATATAAGATTAAAAGAATATTGCTACTTTAAAATTTCAAAAAAATAGTGGAAACAAGTAGAATAATTCAAATATTGCAGTATAATTATTAGAAGTAACAAAATGTAGACCGAGTTCAAATCTTTACTGGATATCAATTGAGATCCTGAGACAAATGAGATATCAAGATTTTATTAAGAAAATTTTAGTTTTAAATTAATTTAGAAAAAAAGAAAAATTTTAATTTAATTTTTTTTTAAATTGTAAAAAAAGTCAGTTTATGAATACAACATTCTTAATAATTTGAATTTATTATTCTATCAGTTATTCTTAATATTACTTGACTTAGATTTATTTAGTATAAGCAGCAGTTTTTTTAACAGATAAGCACAAATAACTCATGTAAAGCATTTGCTGTGCAACAATGGTTAACAATTCTGCTAAATAAATATCTAATGGTGTAGCAGTTAAAAAAGTTAATTATGACAGAAAAGTAAAATATCAAGTCTCAAGCATGGATTATCAAGGTTGTTTGAATCAGAGGGGCAAGGGTTGGGGCAAATGTCCTGAGTTTGAGCAAAACAGAAGGAAAATTATTAGAAACTGGTACTTTTGTATTTATCTATGAAATATTTCAGGCAAATTAACCCCCTCTGATCTCCTTGAAGTGTCCCTTGGTGGATTTTTTATAACACACTTCAATTGAGTCAGAAACTGCACAAGTAAGCATATATTTTAGCTAAAGACAAAATGGAAAGAAAAGAAAATCACAGAATAGTCAAAGAGCGGCTTTACACAGTCATAACTAACAACACCTGCCCTCCCCTCTCAACAAAAAGAAAAAAAATAACAAAGCACAATACTTATTTAGCCTGTCACCAATTTTTTTTTCTTTCTCAATATTTAATATGACAAATTACAAGATTGGCCTTATTTCTCTGATGATAATATTTTTATCATCAAAATCAATTTAAAAAATTTAACTTTCCCTGAAATAGTGTAAGGTAGTAAATGGTTATAAATTTACATATCTTTGTATACTGTCTCAGAAATCTGGACAAAGTTCTTATCCCTGGCATGCCACCCAAAAAACCTTATCTCAAAACAAATATAAAGGAATGCAATGATTATATCTAATTGAGGAAGTATACAATACTAACTTTTTTCGGTTTCATCTTCCCACCACATCGAATTTTTTTATGAAACCAAAATCGTTCAGTTTAGTGCTGTCACTACTGAGTGACCAAGGAAACACTGTTGGAAAAGACTTTCAGATTTTGATAAAATTAAATTTTATCAACATTTATACCATTGTAAGAAGAAAAGATTGAACAAAAATATTAAAACATTTGACTAGTTTTAGGAAATAAATGTGAAATCAATTTGTTTACAAAAGAAATGAAGAAAAAAAAAAGGAAATATGACAGATATGACACTTGGAAATCTTTCATATCATAGAATGTTTTCAAATAGAAAAAAAATAAGGAAAATGTCTGATATCTATTTGTTTCAGTTTTCAAAAAAATACTTTTTGTGGTAAAATTAAGTTAACAAAATAGTGAGTAAAAATTTAAAAAATAGCCGCCAGTTTTTAATGAAGTCGGATTTTTTGTAAGGGTAATTGTTTTCTGGTAAGTAAGTACACCAATCACAAAATAAACTTGTTGCAAACAAGAAAAATGAAGATTTTTTTTTTTCATACATAAATTTTTTATCTCGAGAAGGCACCTAAATTAGATATCAAGAAAATCAAAATAGTTCTTAATTTCACTTTTAAAATGTGTATATATTTCCCAAATATGCGAATCTCTATGGTAAAATTGTTTGTATTCTACAAATAAAATTGTTTCTATCAAGCGAATACACCTAAAATTAGATATTAAAAAATAAAGTTTTAATTTGTTTTAAAATGTATATATATTTTTAAAACTGCAAGTCATTTTTTTAAACCCGAAGTAAATAAAATTCTTTTTTAGCCACTAGTGTTCAGTGATGTTTTGCATATAAAATTCTTCTACACAAGGAAAATTAATTCTATTTTTACAAGTATCTCTATGGTTTTATCAAACGAATACTCTTAAAATTATATATTAAAATAGTTTTTAATTTTAGTTTAAAATGCGTACTAAAAAAGAACAGGTGATATTCGCAGATTTAGAAATATACACATTCTAAAAATGAAGTTAAAAGCTTTAAATTATTTTTGATATTAGGTGTATTTGCCAGATAAAAAAAAATTATTTAGGGGAAAAATAAGTCATTGATTTTGTTTGTTTAGAAGAAATTTATTTGCAAAACCCCAATAACAGTTCAACATTGTTTTTGTTTTTTTTAAACTATTTCATTCGAAAGAGAACAAACAAAAAAGACGTTCTTTTTGTTATCTTTTCTTTTTTTTTTTTTTTTTTTTTTTTTTTTTTTGTAGTTTGTAATTTAAGTTCGTTTTTCCCCAAAAAAATTGCAAGTTTCACAAAAAAGTCTGGTGTTAAAACATTAAAATTTCACATATATTGAAATAATTCTGAGATTATCAATAAAACATAGCTCTTTTTTTGCCGACTTTATAATTTTTAGAGGAGTTCACTTCCACGGGTCAGAGAAGACGTGAACATCTTTCTGGTTGTAGTTTAAGGTGTCTTCTAATTAAGTGTACAATTTCAAGAATATTGATAAAGATTTGTCACTTTGATTTTACGAAACAAATTAACATGTAAAAATTTAGTCATGAAAAAATAAATAAATAAATAAATAAAACAAAATAAAATGAAATAAAATAAATTTCGCATTTTCGACTGTTCGAAGCAAAATACAATTTTAACTCCCAGCATGAAATCATTTAATGGATAAAAGCACATACAAATTACATATTTAGAAAGATTTTATTTTCTTTCCAGCAACATAAATATTCTTAAGACTGGACCAGAAATACAGGAGAAATTGGATGTTGAATGGACTAAGTTGCAAATTTGTCATACTATCATTACACAAGAAAATGAATGGCTTCCTTAGAAAGCAAAAATACTGAATTGAAAACCGAAAAACCTAATCGAAAATTGCAGTATCGATGAAGAAAAAAAAAAAAAAAAAAAAAAAAATGAAACCGATATCAAAACATAAATTGCCAAACCGCCCAACTCTAGTATACAATATAAAAAGTGAATAGTAAGAAACTAACATGAGATTCAGCTAATAAAGGAAAGGTTATTAAGTTAACACATGGATTAATCTGTTATAACCTTTTAAAATGGGGAAGCATTTGGCAAGATGATAGGATTTTGTTTTTATGATCCATTATAGATATGTGGCATACTTTGGAAAAACTTTTGTAATTGCTTTAAAAGTTTATAAACTAATTATCTGCTTAATTCTACACTAAGCTGAAAATAAGTAGCTTAAAAACAGCCGATTAGCACAATAGTAAATTCTATCTTCAAACTACAGCTCAAAACCAGCCAATATTTACAAATATCAAGAAACATAATTCACATTTAAAAAAAAAGAAAAAGCAATCTTGAAATTTGGGATAAAAAAAATCTTTTTAATCCATTGGTGTTTATTGGTACATTGCAATTTGAATCTCATTAAGGAGTGGAGATTTGTTTATTCTTAGTGAGCAGATAAACAAAGTTAAAGAATAAACAAAAGACCAAGTAAGTGAAAGCTACCAGGATATTTTGCTTGAATATATTCTTTTTTTCTTCTAAATGTAATTCAAGAGATTTCTATTAACTTCAATTTCTGTCAAATTTTTGTTGTCAATTTAAGACCATTTGAAAACTGAATTTTCTTCAATAATTTCTAGAGTTGAATATTTAGGAGATTATCTTACTACTTATCATATAAAAGTTGGTAGAGTTGGCGACCCAAAGGTTTCCTTTTCAATAGCTACTACACTGAGGTGTAGGAGAGGGCACTACTCCTTTTCCTGGATTGCTCCACTTTACCCTTGATCCATACCTTATAATGCTGAGTGTTAAGCAAGGAGGCATCAAGCACCATTCTTTTAGTCTGGTATTAAACCCAGGTCTCCTAGGCCATTGACAAACACTCTACCCATAATCCAAGAGTTAAAATTCTTCACAGCTTCAAGAGTATGGTTAAGAAATAGATAATATAAATTGTTTCAATTAGGGGGATGCTACATACAAAAAAATTGTAGCAAAATTTTCATTAGATCATTTTAACAGTATTGCGCTAACTTAAAGAATAAAATATTTTCCACTTCAATTTGCAACTTTAAAATAATAGTGGGGGGGTTACATTCATGCTTACCCCAATCATAATTTCTCAAGAGAAATGCTTATTAAATACTCATTACAGAGTATTTCTTATTTGTTTACTTTTCAATTAATTATGATATAAATTATATCAATAGATTAATGACTGCTAATGGTAGACTTTAAGAAAAGTAAATATAAACAGACTTAACTGAACTAAAGAAAACATTTGGAAAAACATTTTGGTACAATTTTAGTCAATTGTATTTAAAATTGATACACTTCAAAAGACAGATTTTCACATCACATGTTGCTTCACAGTAATCTAATATTTGAAATAAGCTGATTGAAAAAAAAAAAATTTAATTGATGTATTATAATAATAATAATAATAATAATAAAATAGGTTTATTACAAATTAATGATAGTTTTTTTAAGAAAAGCAGTAATTTCTGATCCACAACCCTGGCTAAAAAAATAGAAAATGAGTTGCCCTAAATAATGGCAAGGGAAACTGAGACAGCCATTCTATCTCACCAAGTTTGTTTCAATGGACAACCATCTTAAAACTAATCTACTAGAGAACAGGGGTTATTTGAGGGCCTAGGACACACTGTTTTGACCAAATTAGGTAGGAAAAGTAATTTCTTTGAAAGTGACCAGTACCTAGCAAGTTTATAATCCTCAGCCTGCCTGGTGACAATGCCTGAATCTGTCAGCAATTTAATCAAGTTACTCTTAGAAAAGGGGTCACTACAAATAAACTTACAAAAAAACCTTAATGCTATCTTGTCTCTTGATGTTCCACTCTTAATGATATTGTGGGATTGGAATAAGGAGATGGCCAGAGAAACAACTGGTGCTCAGATGATGAGACAGTGAGTGTAGTTCATTCATCGTAGACCTGCAATGGCACTGGTGTCTCACTGAAATCTGAGCCAGAGTGAAATGCAGATTTAAGTCATTATCCAGCTGGGTACCAACTAACACCAAGGATAGAGTGCTCAGGTAAGTGCCACTGTGAGGCTGGAAAGTGGAGTTGAGACATGCAAGCTTATGTTGGTCAGAAAAATGTTAATATTTTATCCTGCATAAAATAAATAGTTTCTTTTCTTTTTCTTTTTTTTTTTTTGAGGGGGTGAATCATTGTTCATTTGAATAACATGATAGTGTACCATTTGGAAAATATGTAACCAAATAATGTAAATGTTTAGTCATGTATTTTTCCATTGAATTAAATCACACAATTCAAAATAAAATGAATTACTCTATTCTTTTTATTTGATTATTTACATGCATCATTATTTGCCTATAAATAAATGTATATAAAATCATATTGCTAATGTTTTGATTGAATTCAAATTATTTTGTCTAATTTCATAAACTTTCAGTTTAACATTCTAAGCCAAAACTTAGAGAAGTGTTATGAAAAAAGAAAAGAGAGAGCAAGAGAGAGAAAACTATGTACAATAAATATCACATATGCATGATAAATTACGTGATGATGTATTATGAAAATCTGTCCTTTTGAAATTAATTTATTTTGGATCCAATTGACTGGAGCATATAATGATCATTCTTTGGAAATTAAATCCTTACAGTGACCAACAGCAAAAGAAAAGGGCTTTGCAATTCTACTTTTCTAATTCTGAAATTGTTAAATCTATAGCAACAAGATTTAGAATCATCAGTTTAGTGCCATGTATTTTCATCTGGGAACAGATTAAGGGATTTAGTTAAATATTCTAATCATGGTAGACATGAAAACAATAAAAACTGTTAGAAATCAAGAGTATTTTTTAAAACTCTGAAAATACTTTTTGATGTTTTTCTTTATAATTTGTCAAATCAGTCACAAAATAACTGAAGCTGAACATTAAAATTTTAGACTTGCAATTTGCTTGGCTTTTACAATTCTATCATAAATTTATATAGAATATTTGATTTTTTGAGTCACATTTCTGAAGTTTTCTGGCACCTTTAAATATATATAGAATATATTATTTCATAAAAAATAGTGTCACTCAGAATAAACAAAGATAATTACATGCACTTTGAATGAATGATTTCATAAAATATACCAAGTCATTAAGTAAAGAATCAAGACTTTAAAAAGAAAATATTTTTAAAATCTTAAAACTGCATAAGATTGGGGATTAATTCTTAAAAGAATATTAGATGGTTCAGTGGGATAGTAGAGAGGAGGATTTACAAGTAGATAAACAATCGGAATAAAATGAATTATAATAGTTGCAAAAGATACTAAGGAGTCTTTTCACAAGTGATTTTGATGATGAGCATCATTAATACAGCATTGAAAAGTAATAATTCAGTTGTATATCCATTGCCCCAATAGTAAACAACACACAAGTACAAATCATAGCAATAAATAAAAGTGAAAAGATTGCCTCTCTAAAGACATGTTCAAAAAGTTGGGGAAAGGGTGGCTGGTATCAAAAAACTTCAGGGATTAACCTTACCACAATTTTCTGCAATGGGTAGGTGCTGCCAGTGGGGACAGCTCCTTGAAGCTGAACTAGATAAAAATTCCTGGCCATGGATGACCAGGGAGAGGTAATTCTGGATTAGGTTTAGTCAAAATGTATATAGTCTAAATATTAAGTTTTATAAACAAACTTAATAAGATTCTTAAGAGTTAAAGAAAAATTAATAAACTATATAGCAATGCTAACAAGAAAAGTATTATCATTAATAAACCAGAATTTAGAAGATGAAGGATGTTGGTTGGTAGGGTTTTATGGCATATCAATCTTTGTAGGTTATTTAATGCCAAATCCATTTTTATACAAATAATCAGTTATTTCAAAATTTAGTTTAGCATGAGTACACAGTTTAATTGTTAAAAACATTTCTATTTCAAGCTATTCAGTTTATTCAAACAGTTCTATTTCAAACAATTTAGTTTAAAATAAGTATAGATTTTGTTTACACACAGTCAATGTCAAAACAGTTCTATTTCAAACAGTTCAGTTTAGCATAAGTACAGTTTCAATGTCAAAAATAGTTCCATTTCAAATAATTCAGTTTATGCATTTTAGTTCTATTTGACCCATAGATAGGACCCTATCAGGTGCTACCTCTCTGGGCCAGAGTGGACATGGGAGCAATGGAAATGAATGGGTGCTCCACATTCCCCAAAGCTCCAGCATTACTGGAACCTCACCATCAAATTGTTTAGTGTCATATCCAGGACACTCTTGGGAGGGGGGTTTCTTACCCCCTGCAGTCGGTGTATTCTACAGCCCCAGCCGACTGGGCAAGAAGATGAAGGATAATTCAAGTCAAAATTACTAATAATGATAGACAAAGCTTCATCTCAATAATAAATATAAAATATACTATTAACACTAATAGTGCATAAAGCTATAACAAATATTGTACTAACCATTAAGAGATGAGGGTATTAAATAACTTTATAAGTGTCATTTGGATTTCTGTAGTACTGTTTTTATGGTTTAGATGGTAAACCAACTAGTACATAGAACCAAGCTTCTCCAAAACAAATAGGAAGGTGCGTTTGTCTCACCAGAAGAAAATTCATTATTCTAGTTTTCAATGCATGTTATTTCTCATGCTAATCCAAGCGAGTTCTAGGATTGGGAAGATAAAGAATAGCACTAATCAAAATAATTAATAATACACAGATACAGGTTCTCGAATAGTGTAATGATTAGCAAGCTAGACTAGCAAACCTTCACGAGTGAAGTTGAATCTCATTGGGTGCCCCATTCATTTGGCCTTGAGCCACATCTAAGCAAAAAGCTTAATAAATTACTACAATATATAGTTGCTAGCAAGAAATTATGAGAGAGAGAGAGAGAGAGATGCATGCGTGAACAAGTAATCCAGGGCTCATAACAGCCCCCCCTTTTTTTAAATCTGAGACGAGCATTCATTTGTACAGACTGCCACACAAATTTCTTAACTATCTTTTTAATTTTTGGTTTTCAGTTGTGCCTTATAGTCACACTTGTAAGTGTGAATTGTTATAAGTTGCATAGGCCAACAACCATGTGTAATAATTGATAGAGTTTGATCTTCAAAAAATTAAATAAAATAAATTCTAAAGAAGTATTTGTCTAAGTGAATCAAAATGTAACATTTGAATTAAGGATTTCTTTGATAAAATCTACTCTAAGTAAAAACAATATTATGTTGCTTTGTATTATTTTATTCAAAATATAATAGCAATTATATAATCATTAAATAGAATTTTTATATTATATAGTGAAATTATTAATCTTTCTATATTGCTGAAATCAAAACAGTTACAGTGAATTTAGTAATAATAATAAATGACAGAATACACAGCTTGCTTGTCATTCAGTTACTTCGCAACCACCATAATAAGTGCAGTTTTTCTATTCTTCATTTTAAGAAAAAAGTTATACAATCCTGAAGTTGGCTGAATTTTTTTTTAATCTAAGAGAAATCTAAGATTAAAAAAATTGGAATTAACCAACATAAAAGTATCACAGATCAACTTCTTTTTTTAAAAATTGTATTATGGTTTGGTTTTGTTTCTTTGTATAATGGCATATCAACCTTTGTGGGTTATCTAATGCTGAAGCCATCCTTGTAGAAAGACAGTAGTAATACTATTTAAACCATAATTGGGAGGATAATGGAGTTCATACCTTTCCCAGGGGTATTAGTCTGTAAGTGAACATAATAGCTTGATTTGAATAAAACTCACTACCATGTCACAGTCCAACACATTAGCCACAACACCATGGGGACTCCTTTCAAAGTTGTATTGACTAATGATTCTGAAAACAAATAAGTAGTGTAACTAATATGTTAATTAAAAACATAAAATTTGAGTCATCAAAAAACTAATTTTTAATCATAAAAATGGAATTTTCATAAGAGTCAAAAAATTTCAGAAAGTTCAAAATATGAACATGACCAAAATCACCTTTATTGCAACATGGTGAAAACAATGAGAATATAGATTCATTAAATCCTATAGATGAGAAATTCCACTGTTAATGGAAGAGGGCTCATTATCATAACAAACTTTCTCATTCTATAGCAGAGCCCCCCGAACCCATGGCCTGCAGACCACATATGGCTCTCCGCTCAACTTTGAAAATTTTCTCTTCGCTTTTTGATGTTGATTAAAGGAGTACCATTACAACTGCAGATGGAATTCATTGATTTTCACTGTTCAAAAGATTTGAAGTTCAAATTTCTTGCTTGCCACATCCTCAATTATTACAAGAACCATGTGCTTCCATCTTTATCCTCCCCACCCAGCAAGTAGTGAGCATGTTTGGCACTACATACTGCTGTAAACAGTTCTTCAAAATGAAACATGCCAAGAGAACACTGCCTTTGCAACTGTCAAATCATCACTTGTTTGATGTGCTCCTGTCATTCTTTTTATGTTTGCAAACATCAAATGACTCATTAATAAATTGATTGTTACCTGTTGAATTTAGCTGGGGGTTTTCTATTCCTTTAAGACTGTGGTCCCAGGCCCTTCTGAGTAAAGTATAATAAGACCAAGTTGCATGTGTGTGCATGTGTTTATATAAGTAGATTATATTTCAATACTATACAAATCTAATTTTGAGTGTCATAACATTGCATCAAAATCTATTTAACTTTATATATAAATATGACTACACAAATTTCAAACCATGACTTGAGTGTTAAAGAATCATTACTTTTGACATTTTGGTTTTGAAATAAATGCTATTAAAAGTTTTCATTAAAATTTTTTGATATCATGATTGTGTGGACATGAAAGTGGGACTAACGGCAGCTCCCAACAGAAGAGGGTTCGTTTGTGTCTGGCGTGCAGGTCAGTGATTTGACTCAATGAAAAGAAAAGAAAAATACTCACCGCTGTTTCAATAATCCACCTTCGGCCCATTAAAGGAAAAGATATTTATTGTAAAAAAATACAAATTTGGCACGAGGCCTAAAAATGGAGGGGGAAGGCTGGTCTACACTATCCTAATCTCTAACTTAACTAGACTCATTCACTGACCAATACATATCTCCAAATTAAAAAAACACCAAAATACCTCAATTAAACATATCACTGTCAAACTGCATTCACCAAAACAACATTAATACTCCATGAAGATCTAAACTTAATCCCATATTTACAGAGTGAGGGGGAGGGGAACATTTTAAAAAAAAACTAACGAACGCTATATACATCTTTATTTACAAAACTATTTACAAAACAATTCCCCTAAAAACGAAAGTGAACAAAACATATATACATTATGATGGTTAGTATGGGGTCCCCCCCACGTACTAAAACATGGCAGAAAGAGGTGTTAACCAGTCGAAAATAGTGTCGAAGGAGGAAAATAAACAAATAGGATAAATAAATGGTAAAAAAAATATAAGTAAACAATAAATATGAATAAACATAAGCCCTCCATCGCACTCCTGGAGAACTCCAATTCCTGTCACCTAACAGAGGGGAAGGGAAGGGAGAGCAAAACAAAAGAAGGGGACAAAAAAATGGGGGCCCAATGACCTTGCATACTCTAGCTAAGTTAACTAAATTAGGAACCAACTAAATCAAAATGGCCTAAAAAATGTCTAACTTACCTGGGCTGGGTGGTCACGTCCTTCCGGTAACGCAAAATTCTTAGGTCCCTGGGATGTCCAAGGTGAAAATAAGGTTGGCTCCTACCACGCGACACAAGCGCGCAACAGTCACCCACCTTTCGCCAAACTCCAGTGAAGAGAGTCTCTTTCTCTCAGACCGGATTTTGACTTTGATTTGGTGTTTAAAAAATGCCACCAGGGTCTGAGAAGAAAAAGACTCATCCTCACAGAGTTCCTTCTTTCTCGTCGTCCAAATCACGACACGCATAACGCCGAGTAAGCAGAGAAACACATAATGTTCCTGTCTGTTCAACCTCGGCACCACATTGCTGCACACAGAACTGGCTTCCAGGACAAAAAACTTTCCATTGAGGATGCGGACCATGTAGCCTTCAAGAAGCTTGCACAGCGGCCGTACGACCGGGCAATGAAAGAAGGTGTGACTAATAGTCTCCTCCAAATCACCGCACCGGCCGCACTCAGGCGAAATGACCTGTTGCGCTGCAAACAATTTCTTGCCGACCCAGAGGGCATTCCGAATGACCAGCCAGGTGAGGGAAGCCTCGTCATTATTGAGGCACCTCATCCTGGGGGCCCAAGGCCACAGTAAGCGACCCTCCGCCTCCGTCACACCGAGCTCGCCAATCAGACCATCGCTAGCGGCCCCCCTCACTAAACATCGATATAATGCCCTACTCGACAACGGCCGGCTGTCAGAGAGACCTGTCTGCAGCCAAGAGAGAACTTTCAAAGCATGCCGGCACTCGCAATAGAAGGGGCATTCGCATCTGGGCAACCGATGGGCCTCCCCATCTGCAAAATGCACACTTCTTAGCGACGGGAAAGATTGTCTAGCGTCTTCTTTCCAGACGCTTCCCGTCGCTGTGTCCCGTGAACACATCCGGTCTAGGAAAGTAAGACGCAAAGTATGGCGCCGTACCTCGACGTTAGGTACTCCTAGACCGCCTTCAGAAGGGTGAAGGTAACAGATCTCCCGTCGCACCAAAGGATGTCTCTTAGCCCAGAGAAACTGGAAGAGAATCCTTTCCAGCTTGAATAGGATGGTGGCCGGGATAGGAAGCACTGAAAGTCGGTATACGGCTAGGGAGTAGATGTGCGAACTGCACACCTCTGCCCGACCCTTAAGGGAAAGCCTTCTACGCAGCCACAACTCAGTTGCGGCTACGACCTTATCCAGTACTTCCGACCAATTTTTCTCCAATTGAAGATCAGGCCCAAACCAGACGCCGAGTATCTTGCACGGACCGTCTTTCCAAATGAAGGGGCCGGGAAGAGCACAGCCTTTCCACGAGCCCAACCGCAAGCCGACAGACTTTTCGCGGTTAATCTTGGCCCCTGTTACAGCTTCGTACCTTCCGATTTCTTTGCTCACCTCCTCCACCTCGGCACTGCTCGTTACAAGCACGCTGACGTCGTCAGCGTATGCAGTGTACCTGGCCACCTCACTGGCGCCAGGTAACGTGAGGCCGCATAGGACCGGGTTCGCCTTTATCCTGCGTAGAAAAGGCTCTAACGCCAGGATATACAACATGGGCGATAAAGGGCAACCCTGACGAATCGATCGAGTCAGAGTGAAGGGCTCCGACCTTACCCCATTCACCTCCACCATGACTCCGGGGGACGCATAAAGGAGACGTATCCAGGTGCGAAAGTCAACCCCGAAGCCAGCCGAAGACAAGACAGCCTCCAGAAAAGCATGGTCAACCCTATCAAAGGCCTTGGACTGATCTAAATTGATCAGCGCGGCATTTCCGTCGACTTTTTCTACGATCGTGCGGACCAGATGAAGACTGTCCTGGATAGTCCTACCCTTCACAGCACAAGTCTGCTCGGGGCAAATCAGACTAGGCAGGACAGTCTGCAAGCGGTTTGCCAAGATCTTCGCCAAAATCTTTAAGTCCGTGTTTAACATCGTTAAAGGGCGAAAGTTACTAATCCCATCCCCACCATGTTTGTTCTTACGAAGCAACTTCACTATACCCCTGGTGAAGCGTCTGGGTATAGTACCCTGCCTCATCCAGTTGTTATAGGTAGTTGCCAGCAAGGGGACAAACATGTGCGACAACCTCAAGTACACTTCATAGGGCAGACCATCAATTCCGGGGGACTCATCCAGCCCGACCGACTTCAGTGCATCCCGAATCTCCTCCTCCTTTATGCGCCCCTCACACCCAGCCGCTTCTGTCGCCGAAAGGCGAGGGAAGTCGGCAAGATAGGTGTCGAACTGAGCAGAACTCAGTCCGGGCTCCCTAGTGAAAAGCTTCAAGAAGTACTGCCGGAACTCCCCACAGATGGCTTCGTTTGTAGTTCGACGGAGCCCCTCCGGCGATGTGACACTGGCGATGTGCTGATCTGTAGCATGCCTGAGTTCCTCGGCCCGTAGTTCCTGGGCCATATTCGTCGCCTCGCAGGACATTCTCTTTAACCTAGCCCTAACTACCAGAGCTTGGTACTCCTTAATTTGCAAGGAGGCCAGCTCGGCCTTAGCTACGTTAACTTGCCCACTATCTCCCGCCAACACGGCCCTATCTAGCTTATCCTTAATCGACCTTTGCTCCGTTGCCCTAGCTGACTTGAGTCTCCTACTATAGTCGGCAGCAAAGGATCTAATGCTATCCTTAAGGTTAGCCCACCACCTATTACCCATAATAGCCCCCGTCAATTCCCGCTTTATCGTTAGTTCTAGCTGGTTCCGGAAGTCAGCCTCCGCCAAAAGGGAAAGGTTGAACTTCCAGTAACCAGACATCCTATGTCTAGCCTTATCTAACTTAATCGACACACATAAAAATTTGTGGTCGGAATTTTTAAACGGCTCAAAACTTGGACCACCTAAATAGTCTAAGTCGACTCGCTTAACTAACACTCGGTCCAAATAGCTATACAGCTGGGCCGAGGCGCCCCTACCGGTCCAAGTCCAAACTATCTTATTTGGATGCCTTTCGCGAAATTTGTCCACCAGATCTAACCGCTGGACAAACTCACAAAAATATCTGGCATCCAAGGGGTTAGTACCCGCACTAGTAGCCCCTCTATCTAAGTTGGGATCAAGGACGGCGTTCCAATCACCCACTAAAATTACCCGCTTTGATGGCACGACGTACGGCTCGATGCGCCGGAAAAAGGCAGGAAGCTCACTGGTAGCATTGGGTCCATAAACCCCAATCAATCGAAACACCTTACCCTTTATGGTAACGTCCAGAACACAAAGTCTGCCCGCCGGATCTGAAAGAACAAGAGCACACGAAGCGTCCAAACGTCTACTTACCAGCCAGGTGACACCTCTAGAACGACTATCAAAGCATGCTGAGAAGGACAAATAGTCCCTCGCCAGAATACCTTCATAGAAGTTGGAGTCGAAGTGAGTCTCCTGTAAACAACAAATATCAATGCCGCGACGCTGGAGGTATAACAATAGTTGGGATCGCTTAGAATCCGACCTCAGGCCGCGGCCATTTAAACTAGCCAACCTTAAATCCATCATGAACATTACAGGGGTTGAGTGCCCGGACTGAACATGGCTGGGGTCAGGACTCCGACGGTCTGGCTCATGGATCCCGTGGCCATCTCATTATCGATGGCTCCGTCATGAGCGAGACCCCCGACGTCCCGCGGAAATGTTAGTTTTATTGCCCTATAAAGGGAGGGGTGTAAAACAACAGGGACCCTCCCAACGAGCCCCTTACAAGATGAAAGATCGTCCTTAAGGAATGATAAAGGGCCGAGGGCCTCGTTAGCCTCTCCTAACATTTTCATAACTCCTTCCGACCCTCGGCCCTTTCGAATGACGGTGGTGATCCATGAATTTGGAAAGTTTTTAGGGTCCTCCACGTTTCGACCATTAACTTCCTTGAAGTTGTGGAGGACCCTCAAGTCTTTCAACAGCTGCGGCTGGACCTTATGAAGACGATCCAGAGCCCCCTCATCCACCCGGCAGATGTTTGTCCCGGTGTGATGGCGCGGCTTTTCTTTTTTGTTTTTATGTTTTGGGACCTCATCCCCCGAACTGTCGATGGATGAGCTCCGCTGCCGTTTCTTTGGTGAGGTAGATGGTGATGAGATTGCTGCAGCTGTTGCTGGTGGGGCTGGCTTGGTTGGTGGTGACTCCAACGGCAGCGGAGGGGGGGTGGGTCCCTTTTTTTTCTGTGTTAAGACGGACATGAGAGGTGGAGGCATGGATCTATGAGGTGGTGTTGTTGGTGGCGGTCGGATGGTACGAGGCTGTCTAGGTGATGAAGGGGTGGAATGAGGGGGCCCTGGTCGTGGAGATGATTTCCGCTCCTGGTCCAGCCGCTTTTTAAACTCTAAAAGTTTCTCGAACTTCTCCCGGCCTGGGCTAAAGGATCTGACCTTGGGAGGAGTGCGCTGTTTAGGTGGGGTCTTGGAGGGAGTTTGATTTTTTTTGGAGATGTTTTATCCGCATATGAGAGGGTTGAAGTGTTTCCGTTGGACTTGTTTTTTGAGGGGGGTGAACTGTCGGTGCCTACCTGGGCCGACTTTTGGGAGCGAGGATCCTCAGGTTGGAGCTTCCTCCACCTTTTCCCACAGTCAGCCACTCAGCCTTCGCCTCTTCGGAATTAACCGTAGGGGACGAAGGGGTAGTGGGGCTTTTTTTACCCGCTGGTGTGGGCGAGACTACGGGAGCCTCCTTTTCTGTGTTTGCTTTAACCACAGGTGAGAGGGTATCGGGTTTGTGGTCGGGCTTCTTCGGGGCCTTCTTCCCCGGGCAAACTGCGGAGAGGTGACCAATCTCGCCACAGTGCCAGCAGGCGGGTTTCCTTCCTGATACTATTACAGGAAGCCTGCGCCCTTCCACCTCCAACCAGTTGGGAACGGAGTAGAAGGTTTTCATGTCTAACATGATGTCAAACCTCCATTCCCCACGCATTCCATCGTGTGTTGCGGAGACGATGTCGCCAAATTGTAGCATGTACGCGGCTAAATTTGCGTCTCTTAGGTAGCTCGGGACCTCGTATATTGATACCGTGGTCCGCCGTCGCCCCATATATTCCGTTCTAAAGAAAAATTCTTTATTTTCTAAAGATTTCTTTGTTAGGGCGACGGCTTCTTCGATGGTCGGTAACAATATATCCCAGAAAGTGTAAGAGGCACCAGCTATTATAGCTTGTGCCTTTACGCCCAGGCTGGAAATCTGACGGAGGACCATGTCTTTGGCGGGTTTAACGATTTTCCTGGATCGTTTATCCACTACAAAGACAGACACCGTTCTTTTTTTCTGGTCTTGTCTTACCTCCTCCAAATTGAACATAAGGCCATGCTCCTGTACTTCACTGGAGATGGCCTTTGCTCGCTGGAGCAAGTCGTCGACATCGACCTGTATTTTCGGGGGGGCTGTCCAACTATTTTCGTTTTTTTCTTTATCTTTTTCATTTTTGTTTGGTGAATTGGTAGGTGCATTTTTGTCAGGGGAGGGTTGTTTTTTTTGTGGCGATTTTTCTTTTTGGTCAGGGGGAGGGCATTTTTATCAGAAGGTGATTTATTTTTATTTTTCACCTGGGGGGGAGGGTCACACTTATTTGGGGAAAATAACACCTTTATGGCCGAGCCGTCTGGCCGGCCGGCCATAAATGATAGGCTGGGTGGAAAACAAGAAGGGGGGTGTAAATGTGAAAAGAACAAAAAAATGGAAAGAAAAAAAACTTAACTTAATTTTCCAGCTAGGTCAGAATTTTTCAGCCCAGCCGGGAGAAGTCGACACGATGATATGAGGTTAAATATGGTAAATATCCTTTCGCAAGCGGTCCAACTTGGCCACAGAATTTCATTCAATGGCTGCCTTCTTGTAACAAAAGCCCGTTAAAGGAAAAAAGAGAGGAGGCGCCCGACCGGAATCTTTATAGGCTAAGGAAATGGATTATGGGTAAGGTGGCGTGAATAAAAGCCGACTCGTTTTTCTTTTCGGCGTCATTTTTCTCGGCGAGAAGCAGAAGCAGAAGGAAGAGAAACGAAGGGAGAAGCACAGAGAGAGTGGACAGGAGAGAGAGAGAAAGAGAGGAGGAAAGTGGAGGAGGAACGCAAAGAGGGGTGTCCTAGTGGTGTAATAAGCGCTTTAGACTGAAATCTAAAGGTCGCTGGTTCAATCCCGAGTCCAACACACAGGGGGATTATCCACCCCAAAAACTACAAGCTATTTCGGCATAATGGGGGACAGGTTCGACCTTAAATTAATTCCTGAATTCAATGGTTCGACCCCAGTACTTGACTGGGTGGAAAAAGTGGAACTACATTGTCTCTTATCTGGTGTAAAGAGCATCGAACATGTGATTCCTCTACGTCTGTCTGGTGGGGCTTTCGCTGTGTATCAACAGCTCAGTGCTGAGGAAAAATAGAGTTATGAGAGGATCAAGGCAGCACTATACAAAGCGTTTGCTATCGACCCTGCCACTGCCTGGGAGCAATTTGAGGCAAGAGCATTACATCCAGGCGAGACTGTGGATGTATATTTGGCCGAGCTGACGAAGCTGATGGTGTTGTTCGGCGGGCTGCCCGAGCGGGCCTTGGCGTACAAATTTCTGGCGGGGCTCCCGACCGGAGCAAAGCAGCTCCTGCGAGCATGCTCAAACGTAGACTCGTTGTCCCTTAAAGACCTGGTAGACCGGGCCAGGACCGTGATGAAGGACAATTCCGAGCTGAGGGATCCGGTAATCGCCGCTGCGCAATCCACACCGAGTGATGACAGACTGTCTCAGGGGTGTAACCCGCGTGGTGGGGCCCGGTGTTATAGGTGCGGTGGCCAGGGCCACATTGCGAGGAACTGCTGGCGGCGACTGACAGCTGTTCGCTGCTTCCGGTGTAATGAGACCGGACACATGGCCCGGGATTGTGCGGGAAACGGGACCGGGGGCAAGGTGCCGGCGTCAACCTTTCCCCAGAGCAAAAATTAAATGAGGCGCTACCGATTATTCAAGTCTATGTTAACGAGACATTGTGCTCAGCACTCCTCGATTCTGGTTGCTCCCGCACCATAGTGTTCGCGGGCCTCTGCCGTACTTGGAAGGAGAAAGGTGTCAGGGTGACCACGATCAGTGGAGAAACGCGGACGTGTTGCGGGGTGGGCGCGGTAAATATCCGCACAAGAACTGGAAACTCGGCCAACGTCGAGGCGCTGGTAGCGCTCAAAAAACCACTGAGCTTTGACCTGCTTCTAGGCTATGATGCCATCAGAGCCCTAGGTGGTGTCCACATAACGCAGGCGGGGGCAGTACAGTTTCAGAAAACCCCGGTGTGCGCAGCACTGAGGATCGACCAGCCTGACTTTAGTGTCGAATTTGACCCGCACCAGAAGGCTTGGACCGCCTCATGGAGGTGGTCAGGAAATCAGGAACCAGTTAAACTGCGGAACGGAGTAGCCGAGTACCATGTGCCCGACCAAATAAGGCCTGCATACGAAGAGGAGCTCCGCGAATGGATTAAGGATGGCTGGTTAATTCCTTACCCTTATAAGAAACTTGGACCACCCAAAGGTTTGATCCCGCTGATGGCAGTTGCTCAGCACAACAAAGCAAAAGTGAGGCCGGTGATGGACTACCGCGAACTAAACGCGCACGTTGATGCATTTACGGCAAATGCTGACGTCTGCGCCAACAAGCTACGAGAATGGCGTCAGCTGGGTTCCAATGTGTGCCTACTGGATCTAAGAAAAGCATACCTGCAGGTCCGGGTCAGCGAGACGATGTGGCCGTTTCAAACGGTGGTATTTGCCGGCAGAAGGTACTGCTTTACCAGACTGGGCTTCGGGCTGAACGTGGCACCCCAAATAATGAAGACCATCATCAACGCGGTGTTGTCACAGCAGGAAACAATAAAAGAGGGGACATCGGCGTACCTTGATGACATATACGTGAACGAAGACGTTGTATCGTCATCACGCGTAAGGTCCCAGCTGGCCAAGTTTGGTCTGATCTGCAAGAACCCAGAACGTTTGGAGGATGGCACCTGTGTCTTGGGCCTGAACGTTCGACAGGAGCGGGGGACCTTGAAGTGGGGGCGCGGAACTGCAGTTCCCGTAGTACCCGATATCTTCACGAGACGAGTTGTCTTCTCCCTGTGTGGAAAACTTGTGGGGCACCTACCAGTGTGTGGATGGACTCGTGCGGCAACAGGCACCATAAAAAGGAGAGCAAGCGCAGTCACCAAAGGCTGGGACGACGAAACAATGGACGATCTGTTGGTTCGCATGGTGAAGGAGACCATCGCAAGGGTAAAGCAGGATGACTCAACCTGGTCTCACAAAGTAATATGAAATTCCATTTTTATGGTATATGAAATTGCCCTTGAAACAAACATGACTCACTTACCATAACAACAGGATTCATTACTCAGTAGAAAGACCAGGTTATTAATATATTATAAAAAGCTTATATCTTCAAAATTGATAGATGTGCTTAGCATAACAGTTAGGAAATCGAATCAGTGACCAAAGTTCAAGTCCTGGAGGAAATGTTTGCATTTCACTTCATACTAATTCCCTTAGGAAAGGCCAGAATTCATTTAGCCTTCCAACCCCAATTATGGATAAATAGTAAAGTAGACCAAGTTCTTTGAATTAGTGCAAATACAATACAAAATTCCATCATATCTTAATCAGATATTTATTTGCTGTCTCAATATCTTTAGTCCAAATTTTATCAAGATAATTTTATAAATTTTTATATATTCTATTTTATTATTATAACTGCCCTTGGATCTCAGCCTTTGATAAATAATCTCGTTATTTCTTAAAGAATAATATGAAAGCAGCTTGGATTTTAATGTTGCAAGCAGGTGAATATGATTTGGGAATATGTAGGTACCAAAGCAGTTTTTTTTTGAATAATTATGTTATATAATCAATATCATTTCTACTGCTTAGCTAATCGATAAATTTAATCTGAATATTAAGAGGTCGTAATGGCCAAGAACAAGACTTGAATAGATATATCAACTTGTCTATAAAATAATTTTAGTATATAGCTTAATATACATATACCTAATTTTAAGTATTAAGAATATAATACAATCTATATATTGGTTTGGTTAGGTTGTTGGTTATTTAATACCAAATATTGTTTTCACACACACACACACTTTTTGTAAATAAATGGTTGATAGGTAACATTTTTAAAATGAACCAAAGCACATTTGTTTGCATACAGTTAAATGGTTTCAAGTATAATAAACAATTAAATAGTCCTATTTAATCCATAGATCGAATGCTAACAAATACTACCATTCTGAGAGAGTGGACCAGAGAGTAATTGAAATGAAAGGGTACTCCACCTTTCCTAAAGCTTCAGAACTGGAGCCTCAACATCAGATAGTTTAGTTTTATATCCAGGACACTCATTGAGTGGGTCTTACCCCTCTGCAAAGATGCAGTTGGTATATTCTACTGCCCAGCCGACTGGGCTAATTATATATATATATTATATATATACACACACACATACATACATACACACACAAACAGACAGACAGACACGAAACATCACATAACTGCAAGATTTTTATGAGTGACCCACTTAAAATGCTTTGACTTGGAGATTAAAGCAATTTCCAGTTTAATTTATATCTTAATAATAATAACTTCCTAAAAAAAAAAAAAAAAAAAAAAAAAAAAGCGCATCACTATCATGGACTGCTGTTACAATAGGCACCTAATGGGTTTATGCATTATCTTATTTATCAGTAATATTTTCTTAAATAGACCATAAATTTGGACAAGTATTTTCTTTTATAAAATTTTTTTTTCAATTTTTTTAACACCCCCAGAAATGAGGAAAGCTCATCTTTTATTTTGTTTCATTCAGGTTGTCCCTCAAAGAAAATACTAATTACACTTAATATTTCATTAAAAAAAAAAAAAAAAAAAAAAAAAAACAGGATAAAAAAAATAGAATAAAATTTTAAAATAAATTCTTCAAATAATAAAAATTCTTCAAATAAAAAAAAAATACCTAAGATAAAAAAATTCTTAAAATAGAAAAAATTATAAAAATAAAAAAATTATAAAAATAAAACATTTAAAAATAAAAATAAAAATTTAAAAGATAAAAATTTAAAAAGATAAAAAATTGAAAAAAATAGAAAAAATAAAAGATTAAAAAAATTTTTTTAAATAAATTTTAAAAAATTAGAATTTCAAAAAAATTGAAAAAAATACAATAAAGATCAAAAGATTCCCATAGTAGAACCTGCAAATAAACACAAACAAAATGTCTAAAAGTATAGAATAGTTGTAAATTGACCAACAAATGAGAAGAAAGCTATTAACCATTTGATTAGTTGTAAAGTTAACCAATAATTTTGAACAGAGGTTGATCCAGCAGACAGCAATCATAAGACACAAAATAAAAAAATAAAAAAAAACAACAACCACCACACACACACAATTATACAACAATCTAAATTCTATAGATTCCTTTGGTCTGGTTGCTGTTAGAGTAATTAGCTTTTGGAGTATATAATAAAATAAAATTTAAAAAAAAAAAAAGCCTACTTTATTTTTTAGACATTGTTTCACTGTTTATATTTGCTTTCTTTATTCAGACTATAACTTTCAGTATGGTTATAAAGGTGTCTATATTTTGTTTACTTAAACTGTGTCCTATTCCTGCAGAGGTCAAAATCAGCTATGAGCAAAATATATTATTACCAATCCACCTCTTCATTGCATACAAAAACAGTGTAATAGATGACAAAAGAAAAAAATAAGCTCCACAAATGACAAATGAATTTTGCCAAGAGCAAATGTTGATTGATGGTATATCTAAAACTGATGCTGTATATAGGTCATGAGAATGAATTTATCTAAATCAGTTTGTAGTCTTGAACCAAAGCCAAACATGAATATTTACAAATATCTTTATCATATGAGCTATGCCACTCATCTTTTGAATCAGTCTCTTCAAAATTTCA
This sequence comes from Sepioteuthis lessoniana, assembly GCA_963585895.1. NCBI lineage: Eukaryota > Metazoa > Mollusca > Cephalopoda > Myopsida > Loliginidae > Sepioteuthis > Sepioteuthis lessoniana. Next base: position 62,841 of record CAUZXS010001726.1, on the reverse strand, counting down.
GTATTTTGAATAATCTAGAATCAGTAAATGCAAGTGTCAGCATGTACAATAAAAATAGCAAGCCAAGTTCGAGTTCCAACCAAAGTTGTTTATGTTTACATCACACTAATACTCCTAGAAAAGGCATGAATTCACTTCTTCCCACCACCTATCAGTAAAATGACAGAGCTAATTGGGCTCTCTGATCACAACAATAAGCAAAATGTCTAGTAGACATTTGAATTCAATACTGTGTTGAAAGCAAACCACTCCCGTAAATCCCCCCAGAATAATCATGATGATGCACAATTATTTGATGAAGGGAAGATGTGAAGAGCCAAAGTCCTGAAGGAACATGGCACTTTCCATTTTACTCCTTTGGCATCAATATTTATTTCTCCAATTTGATCTGTTGGAATTGGGGAAAAATACTGACAAATCTATTTTCACCTTGATCACAAAGCCAACAACCAGGTGTAATTTGTTGGAGGAGAACAGGAGAGATAATTCTTAAAGCAAGAGAGAAACTCATATCAAATCATTCATAGTGCTGACAAGTTTACACTCAAGACCTGAAGTTACACTATATAATCCACGTATAATTTCTGGCACACTTCCATAATTAATTCAATAATGAAACTGTAACAGGACAATATCAATTATTTATTTATTTTTCTTCACACCTCAGAAAGCAGAGATTAATCAGATTTAACTCATTTAATGTTCTCATTATTATATAACCAACAAACTTTTCATTCTCACACACACAGCTAAGAGTAAATTTAATAAATGCTAAAACTCAATCACAATACAAAACATTTTATCAAAAAATAAATAAATAAATAAATAAATAATAATAATAATAAAATAAATAAAAAAAAAAAATAAAGAAATGTTTGTAATAAAGGTTTCTATAATACTCAATAAATATTTCTGTATTTTAATACTTTTTACTTAAAAAAAAAAAAAAATGTACCTGTTAATGTAGAATTAGAATTTATGCAGTTTCAATAAAGCAAGATCAATCCATTATTACAAGTATTAGCCAATCATATTGCTTATATTAAGTTCAACATATAATATAAACCCATGTTGGGTGTTGATAGGTTATATAGATTCAAATTCAGCTTAAATCAATTAAGTCAATGCATTCAGTGAAAATTATGCACAAGAAGCAGTCTGAAATTTCATTAGCATAATTCCAATTATTTCTACAACAATCATAGAATCTATCAAATAAGATACAACATTGTAATAAGTCATTAGGTATGTTCAAGAATAATAGCTAAATAAAGCCTTTGATGAGGAACCAGAAAAAGTGTGCTTAAATAGTTCCATAATAGACATTGGATGGATGAAGGTTTTGGTCCAGTCTAGTTTATTGGCCAAATATGGATGCTCAAATAGAAAAAATAGTAAAGAAATGTGGTCAATGTATGTATTTACTCAACCCCTCTACCACAAGTAGGATGTTTTTAAGCAGAATAAAGTTGGTTTTAATTCAGTGTTCCTTCTAGATTGGTATCCTTATCAAGCCTAAAGAACCCAATCTGCCATACCCATAGCTGGAGGGAGAACAGATAGATTCATATACATTTCCTAAGGACATTAGTACAAAATGAAACGCGAACAGCTCCATCCAGGCTTTGAACTTGAGTCACCAATTCCATTTCCTACAACAATAAACATGACACTAAGCATACATCCAAATGTAGTCAATGTATTCAAGATATTAAGAATCCTACAAAAGAGGATCAAACCTTTACGTGGTCAATTCCCGATCAGCTTTGGGCCAATTGTTAGTATATTACCGCTAATTAATTATGGATATTAACTCAAAGTGGCCAGAAGTTATTCCTATACTCAATTTAACAGCAGCAAATACAATAACTATATTAACTAACCTTTTCAGTCAAAATAATCTACTAGTGATCCTAATATCTAACAATGGCATCCAATTCACTTCTACAGTGCTCTAACCATTCTTTGGACTTATACAATCTCTAACTGATAGAATGTTTCTTTCAAATGTGCTCTAACTAAAGTAAGTGTGTGTGTGTGTGTGTGTGTGTGTGTGTGTGTGTGTGTGTGTGTGTGTGTGTGTGTGTATCACTCTCACACACAGTTCAACAGAAATACTTCCCACATTTTACAGTCATCTGTGTGGTGCAAGGAAACTTAGGCAAGTAGCAATGATAGTTCCATCTAACTAATGTCTTACCATTTCCCCATCCTCAGATATGATCAGTTACAATCATGGCTTTGATCGGTGCTTACTGTGCATTTGTCCTTGAAACATTAAATACTGAAGTATTGATTTTCTATCCAGAATAACATTATTCTGATATAACATGAAATGAATACAAAAAGCTCACTGTGTAGCAATTACAGATTTACCAATCTTAAAAAATGTTTCAGTATCAAACACAGTGTGCACAGGTCCAAGCCATGACTGTATATCTAGAGGAGGAAAAAAAAAGAAAGAGTAAGGTTCTACTAAAGAGTTTCTACTTTAAATATTTTACAAGCAGATAAACTGCCTCTTTTAGGTATGAAAAATGTTAACTTTCTTCAAAGAAACTTTGACCTATCTTCACTCTTCAATATTAGATGCTATCCTGGTAAATTTTAAACTTGAGATTAAAAGAGCAAGTATACAAGTACAAAAATGTATTAATCAAACACCCTCTATAAGAACTCATTCAAAGAAGGCAAAAGAAAGAATCAAATAAAAGTTATAAAGCATAACTTGTTTAATATTTCTTTTTAAATTGCAACATAATACGTTGTTGATATAATTAACTTCAAAATAAATTCTATTACACTACAATGCATTACATAAAGTTTACCTAAATTTCATACTTATCTGCTTTAGTAATCATACTCTATCAAAGTAATTTGACCCAATTCCTTAAATCACCTCTGAACTCAACACATGAGTCAGCTGTATGCATCAACTGTTGTCCTTGGAGAAACACCAACCTTAAAGAATATCCCACATACAGATCTAAAATAGCTTAAATAAAGCGATTAATTTACTATTAGTTTGTATACATGTTATTTTTGCCCAATCATTTTCTTTTTAATCTTAAAAAAGTCATTTATCTCATTTGATTTACAAAAAACAAAAAAGATCAGAACTTTTAAGATAATACAAAATATATTTTCAATTTTATCTAAGACAATATAAAGTCTTTAGTAAATAGGTAAATACATAAAAAAAAATTTTTAAAAAAAAGATAATTCCCTCAAATAATTTTGAGTAAATTCGTAATATAAAATATTAAAACATAAAATATAGAAATAACATTAAGAGTAGCATAATAAAAACAAGACTTTTCTCTTTTTTTAATCAGCTTCTTTATAAGTAGAATCACAATTCAAAAACAAACCTTTATTGATTATATCACAAGACTTACTCCAGGTGATATACTGTAGTCTTTATTATTGTACATTGAGAAGCAAATTTACTCTTAATCAAGGCAATAATATATTTTCATTAACTATGCAAATTTAATATTAGATTAAAGTGATTATCAGCCGAGAAAATTCAATATTCAATTAATCACCAATTACACACTGATATAAAAAATTTTCATGCCCCCATGAAAGCTGGCTGATAAATAGTATTTAATCTTAAAAAATAAGTTATAGACTAGACAGAATAATGAGAAACTAGTTAAAATGAAGTAAATTTATTTCCCTTCAAAATTACAGGTTTATTTTTCAATAGTCACTATTCTGTACTAGACATTTTACCAAACATTCTATCCATTTTTTCATTCCATTTATAAAGAAAGTTTCTAGCTTAATTTCAATCCATTTGTACACAGCAACTTCATCATTGGATGAAACATGACTTTTCAATGCTTCTTTTGATTTCAAGAACAACTAAATAAGAAAACTATCAGTATGCAACAAGTATGAATTTCAGCCTTTTCAACATTTGTTGACAGCAATGCAGTCTTGTAGTATAACAAAAAAGTTCTTTCAGGATGTGAATTTGAATTGCTGTATAAACATCTTGTGCTAAAAATTCTATCACTGACCAATGATTTAATGACTAATGTTATTATTCAAAGTGTTCACACAGTGATCAAATACTAAATGCAACCAAATATACAAGCTGCTTGTTTCAATTTGTGCAGAAAGGCATGGATCCATCTATTCTCCCTCCAGTTATGGATAAATAGTAGGGCAGACTAGGTTGTTTAGCCTTAGTTAGTCAACCAGTGTAGAAGAAAAACTGAATTCAAACCAATTGTACTCCACTCAATTTTTTGAATTGATTGAGTCACATCTTGTTCATGGTGATGGAGTTGGGCTAATACACATATACTACCAAATACATGTTTAGACAAGTTTATCTCTTTGCTATTAGTATGGTCATGTTGTAGGAAACCTTCCCAGACAATCAATCCTAGTACTTAACCCTAACTGGAAGGTGACTAAAGAAGGCATAAATTTAACAAGGATTAGAGAATATAGGAATACTAACGAGGGTAAGAGATGAAAAGATTGGCTCAAACTATGGATTTCAGTCAAGCTGAGAGGTTGACTTATTAGCTGAGCAAAAAACTGAGAAGTCTTAGATCCTATCTTAAAAACTTGATTGTAGCATCTCATTATGCCTATACCAGGAACAAGAAAAACAAGTCTGTTTTATATAAATATTAAAGCTTGTCTATTAAATAGATAACTACTTTAAACAGTAAATAGAATTTGATTTATGAGACAAAAGAAACCAATCGTTTCCAAGAATAAAATTAATATAACAGTTAAATCTCTCAGAGATCATAAAGAACTTTTATGAGAAAACTTTGTAAACATCTGTTCATACTTTCAACTAAAGTAAAAGGTGTTGCTGTCAATAAAATTTATTGACATAAATTTATATGAAATTTGTATTTATTTCCACAATCTACCTATTTCAGCGTTTTTCCTGACACAAAAAGAAAAAAAGATCCTAATAATCTTGATGTGATTAGTCTGCTTATTTTCTACTTCTTGTTAGCAGCTCTGATACTTGATAGACCCATCCTAAAACTACACAACTTTAGATTTCATATCTTTTTACCAGCTGACATTTAAAAGTGGGCTAAGATGAGGGAATCTAATTTACTTTCATTGATACTGCTCACACTTCTATCATCCAAGCAATGAGTAAACTATTTATTTTTGTTCCCAACACACACCTCCAGGCATATCATAACTTGGCAGGTTAGTGACCAAATGGCACAATGTTTTCCTCTGTACATTAAACACACTATCCGAAAGGATAGTGTGTTTATTCATTACATGTTCACCTGACAATAAACAGGACTTCAACAAAAACAGAAATCAGGTGTATCTGTTTATACACAGTAGTATTAAGATTCTAATGAGATTCATAAACAATTTTCAAAATACACTCACAGACTGACCATTCTTATGATGGGTAACAAAGATTTATTGAAAAGGTCAATGCATTACTACTACCTGATCTCGAACAGTATCTTATCTTCATAGGTAGCAGTTGTCAAAATGAACATTTTTTCAATTATCAATGAATGCAGTCAGCACTCAAAGTCTATGAGCTTATAGAATATATCATTTATATTTTACTTGAGTAATTTTAATCAGGATTGAGCTACTAGTGAAATATTGAAGGTCAGAAGAAGAGAAAAGTAATAGATATATCCAATGTACTTTTTCAATAAAACAAATGAAAAACTAATATCTGTGCTAAACGAACAATGCCACCAACTAAATCACAGGATGTCAGTATAAAATTTTAGATAGAAAAAAAAATCAGTAATGAATTTATAAAGAAGCTGATTAATTCAAGGTAACATCATATTCAAAATCATGAAAGAAGTTCCTGAGATTCCTTCATAAGAGTGAGAGAGATAACAGAGAAGAAAAGAGAGCAAGAGATAAAGAAGAGGAAAGAGAAAAAAGAGAAAAGAAAGAAAATGATAATTTTGTTACAGAAAATCCCCTTGTACTGTTTGAGTAACAGCTTAGTTGTGCTGTAAGAAAGTGATATTCTATAGTTAACAGTTACAAACATTAGGTTACCAATAAATACACTTTACTGGAAGTCTGAATTTCTCTAATAATGGTCAATCAACATGATAGTATAGCAAAAAAAATAAAGGAAAAGCAACTCCCAATTAGAGACTGTAAAAACCTATATCTATATAATTATGAACTTTTTTAAATAAAGAGAAAAAAAAACAAAGTTTAAATGAATCAATAAAAACCTAGCTAGAAAAATTGTAAAACATTACACCAGTAGTTAATTTGTTGCAAGTAAAGAAATTATGATATTTCATTGCAGTCAATTTAGTTTGAGCAATTAAATGTGATATTTTCACTTGTTAAAACAGAACTTTCCTACCTTTGAGAGCTCAAACATTTTTTCTCTCCCTCATCTCTACACAAAGTCTACTGCTGGTGCACTTGCAACAAGTTAATTTATAGCAAAGATTCATGATTTTGATATGCGTCTCTGAGAGACAGAGATAATTGGAAAACAAACTAGAAAAAACTAATTTCGATATTATCTGCATAACGTACCAAATAAAGGAGAATGAGGAAATTAAATTAGAAATAACAGTAAACTTTTTTTGATTCCTTAAAAATCAGTCCTCATCTGAAGTTAAAAAGAAAATGTTTTCTTGCTGCAAATTTCAAGTGTAACTAAAATAACCTATATCATAATGATCTGATTTTTTATTAACAATGAAGAAGAAAAAAAAAAAAAGAAAAAAAACTTAGAATATTTAGAAAAGAATTTAACACTACTACTTTAACTTATAGAATAAAGCAATAAATCCAATCTGCAAGTTAATTATAATATCATTGAGTATCTTTACACTAATCCAGAATCAGAATAGATAACTATTAAATGTCTATCAGAATATTTCCCTTCATTTACTTGTAATCAATAAGATAAATTCCATAAGATGTAACTCGACAGAGCTTAATGGTCACCAAAAGTAGACTTTAACCAAGTATTTGATGATACACAAGTCTTAACTCATGAATTGAATAATCACTGTCTTCCTACCCTAACAACTTGCATATATTACTAATGTTTAGTAACAGCTATTATTATAAGCGTCAATCTTGAGCTGTCAACTATTTAAAGAACTGTTTTGGGTATATGCCGAGTAACCTTTATAAAAAAAACTCACCAACACCAACTTTCTTTGGTAAAAGGTCAATGTTAAACTAACTAGTGCTAAATCTTAAGACTGAATTTTTTTAGATGAGAAAATGATTATACACTGACTTAATCAAACTAGTACTCTCATCTTGGTTGTTATTGTCACATTTCAGCCAGGTAAAGAATCAGCACATATACAAGGCTCTGACAACCTCCTCAGAAGGCCTAGCATATAAATAAAGAGCAAATGGAAACTTTTAAGAAAGAACATTTTATTGCTATAGTCCATTACAGTTAGTACAAGGAGTTATACATTCTGGTTCAATGAAAGAGTAGACAAGCAACATCAAAGGACAAATCAACCAGAAAGAATTAACTGAAATAAGATAGCTTCTAACATGGAATGATAACATCCATGAAGGATTCAGTAAAAATATTCTCAGAATGTTAACAACTATGATAGACACCTGAATATGGCTGGAAAGTACAACAATGGGAACATAACTATAAACCCAAGATGAAGATACTAATTCAGTTTATAATAATACCAAAGATTTTGTAATTAAAATCATTACAAACAACTGCTATAGATTTGAAAAGATAAGCAGCAGTATGTATAAATATATAGACAAAATATTAGACAGAATGGAATATAAGATGTGAAAACCAATTTAGTGGAGCATTTATATATTTATTACTTACATTTCACTTGCAAGTGGTCCACCAAATAATGAAATTTACATAAATATATCCATCAAATTAATTTTCATATCTAATTTCTCTTCTAAAAAGCAATATGTAAACATGCAAATAGAGAAGCAAAATTATATGTAAAAATCATTTGTAACCAGATAATGACATTTTATTTTTAAGTCTTTAAACTAATTTAAATGAAGCACAAATATCCTAACTTTCTGAATTGCATTCACTAAATCAAGAAACTTTAGAAGTGCTACCACTCCTTTGAATCCATCACCTTTATAAGATAAGGAATTCTTTTTACAAATGACATTAAACAACTTTTAATGGTTCTTGTATTAATAGCAAGAGGGTGGTTGAGTTCAAATATCAAAAAAGGGTAAAAATAAAATAAAAGATACTTGCTAATGAGATCCTTATAACACTTTGATACAAGACAAGAAATTAAAAACACACACACACACACACACACACAGCTAACATTTAAGTATTCTTTTAGCTCATGTTAAATGAACTCTTGCTCATCATTCCAACCCACAGTAGTTGATAAATCAATGAAAATGACTAAGCAAATTTTTTTCTCATCATATATTACAAAGAATGTTGTCTTGCACAAAAAACAACATCAAATTTTCAGTTAAAAAGAAAAAAAAAAAAAATTTTACAAAAAAATTAGAAAGATACAACAAAAGTGATGAATGAAAATTCTTAAGATATTTTCAGCAAAAAGGAAAATAATATTAAAAAATGCTTTGGGTGGGGAGCATCAGTTCACATAAGTTTAAAATGATTGATTGTATATAATCTGAATCTGAGAAAGACACTTTTGAAAACACAGACTTAATTTACGTTACAAGTCTAAGGATTTTAAATATCAATCTAGACTTATTAAACAAATTCATTTCAGATTTTAAATAAGCCATATCCTCTCTACTTCAGCTATTTAAAAGATAAAAAGGTGAGTATGGGAAAGAAGCATACTAACATCTCAATTGAACCACGTCTAGTTCCTATCATTATTTTTCTACTAAAAAGAATTGGCTTTTTAATAGACAGAGAAATCATTTCTAGTAAATCTTCAAGGATTTAGTAATGAAAGCTTATTTCCTCAAAATAAAATTCTTCTAATTATTATTTATACACCTAACTGAAACACACCATCTTTTTAATGTATATAATATACATTAAAATTTGGAAGAGTTTATCTATTTTCTATTCAGGGCTAAATGGTTTGATGCAGAGCAACCAAGTTTGAAATGCCTGAAAGATTTTTTTAAGTGTTTTCAAAGTGTTAATTTTTTTTAGATAATAAAAGAACTTCACTGTTGAAAAACAACAAATTCTTATAATTAGTTCTGTGAAGATTTTAATTTGTCTTGCATATTAAATTTTGATACGAATGTTTTTTCTTAACACAAGCTGAAAGCAAGGGAGAATATCAGCTAATATTGTCCATAATGTAAATGCATATGGTCTGTATCTTTTTTAGATTATTTTAGAATATATACTTACCATGGTGTTAATAAACATGTTTGATATAAGAATCTTCATTGTTTATACTTATTCTTTTCAACATTTTTCCTTCATTTGTTTTGGTTCTTCTGCCTATAATACTGAATCCTTTAAATAAGTCTCTTTATTTTCCCATTACCAACATTTGAAATGCTTTAAGGGAATTTTTTATTTTGATCTTTTTTTTTTTCCAAATTGGAATTTACAGTTAAAAGATTACAACTTGCCTAACTGTACACCTAAGTTTGTTTCTTTTATGATTATCTCTATCCTCTCAGAATATGATACTCTTATCAACAAAGAGAAAGAAAAATAAAACCTTGTTTCATTTGTACATTTATCAAATGAATAACAAAATTACATGACTGACAGTGACATTTACTTATGCATAACTAACATTTATCTCCCAAAGCAAATACTACATTTTGATAATTTTCACATGTACATAACTCCACAAGAAACATGTAAAAAGAAAGCTTCTTGCTTTGGGTGGGTGACAAGCAATATATCACTTGATGGAAATTTCATGTTGAAATCAACAGAAGATAAGTATATTGCATTCTTTGATAACACTAACAACATATCTGCTGATAAAAATATCTTTTGTCAGTACAACAAAAGATGTACATTTAAGTTGGTTTTCAGTTGCTGAAGCATTGAGTAGGAAGAGAACTGCAAAGTCTCCAGAGAAAGATGAAATACAAGCTGCTACCTCATGAGCATTGCTCTAACCCATACACAAGTTTGTTTTTATCAGCTACAAAAGGGAATATAGTCTTACTTGATTTTGTGTGTAAAAAAATCTAAATATTCTTGTCCCACTCAGATAGCCAGCTAAAATCTTAATATTAAAACAACTTTCCCTTTGAATCATTTTCTTGCTAGAATGTGTATATATAATTGAAAAACACAAAATGATAGGAATGATTTTCTAAAATAAATTTTGGGTAAGCAAATTTAATGAAATAAAAAAGTGATGCTAATTTTCTGAATAATTTTAGTGTTTATTCATGTCATCTTCAGAATAGACTTTATGAATGCATTACTCCAATTCTTTATGCATCCAATTTTTTTAATATCAGTAAGATAAAAACGACATTAGATAAAAATAATTTACATAAAATATAACCTTAACCAATTCAGTTGGTTAAAAATAAATAATGTGCTGATCGAAACAAAGACAGACAAACCATAGGCAGTCAACTTTTACTATGAAAGATGACAACTCAAAAACTGAAAATACAGTTTTATGAAAAATAATCTATTCTTTACAGTTGATGACTGATACTCAGGTCTTTTTTAAAATTAAAACGGCTAGTCAAAATATAAATTTCTTGTAGAAGATTATTTTTTCCAACTTTGTATAAATCCCTTGATTAAAAAGCATGAAAATTATTAATATCTATAGAATAGTTATTTACTAAGGTTAGCTTTATAGCACAAGGCCAGAAATATAGGGCACTCAAAGATTGAATTCACTAGTTATAATTCTCACTTACTAAACCATTATTCCAAGAACACTGGTGTGCCCTAAGATAAAATTTTAAAATGAAAAAAAGATAAGCATTGCTTAAATTTGGCACAAAGCCATAAGTATGACTCACTTAGTAAGGATCAAACCTATTACTTTGTAGTAATTGATCTGTGAGTCTAGCTTGCTAACCAATGTGTCCAACATGATTGCAATTATTTATCATTGAACAAAAACAATACATTCAACCAAATATGTTTTAGATTATGAATATTAGTTGGGTGTGTGTTTTGAATTAAATTAGTTAAAACTATTTAGATTAAGAAGCTGACTTATTGATTCTGTAAGGTTTCTTAGTGTTGCATTATTGTATACATACTCAGGTATAGAAAATATTGATTTCAATATTTAGAGTTACACTGTAGTTTTTACCTCCATTCATAAGCAAAATATGTCACCACCTACATATGAACTGATTTTCATAATATATAACAACTAATATACATAATTTTTTTGTGCTTCACAAAAACATCATTTTTAAATCTAAAAAAATATTTATATACAAAGTTCCCCCAGAACAGTTCCATCATAAAAATGTAAAGATGGGGAGGAAAAAGAGTGAATAAAGTTATTGAATTAATGTTTACTAATTTGAAAGCTCTGAATATAAAAACGATGTGGTTGTCAATAGGCCAGGGAACAAAATAATTTTCATTTTAGTGATGAAATTTTAATGTTGCTTATGTTCAACTATTCTAGAGGATAAAATTTCAAAGCAATTTTAATTTGTACAATGATATTCAAAACTTTTCATTTTCATAAATATACAAATTTCTCAATTACAATTTTTTTCTCTCACCAAAGTTGACATAACTGAAATGAATGTTTATTGCTATTTCAAGAATTACATGATAAAACTTGGCAGCACTTTATAGTGGCAAAATTTCTGCTTCATATCCTACAAATGAAAAAATATGGTAGTGTCATCTACTTGTGGTCTTTATCAAATGTGGAAAAAGTTTAGCAGCAATGTTTACTTAAGACAATGTTGTCAGTAACTTATCTGTAGAAACATTGCAATCCTGAATGTTAATCTTGTACAAAGATAAGCGATAATTTATTCTTGTAATATCCCAGACAAATAATTTTATTCATGTAATATTCCAGACAAAAATAGATTATGATTAGGTTTGTTTTTGTTTCACATTTTTTTTTGTTTTTCATTACACTAATAGTATTCCTATTTTTTTTCTTTTATTTCCCTTACTTCTTCTGAAGAAAGAGGAACTTGCTGTTTCCATATTGCTTGTGTAAATATTGGAATCAAGCCCAAACCTTGTTTTAAGATCATATTTTTAAAACTTGGCATCACAATATTGGCATATTATAAATTTTGAAGATGAAGACTTGCTTCCTTATTTTTTCCAGATAACAGAATTTGGACTTATGCCATACCTAAAGACAACAAATTTACCAATAAACCATGTTTTATTCTTGTATCAAGACTCATGACCACACTGATACATTTATGTCATTACATTTCTGTATCATTAATTACAGTGTAGAGGAGTTCCTGTTTAAAAGCCATTAGCTATATACTTCTTTGCTCAGCCTTTTGACTAGCCTGTCTTACAGGAGAACTTTTTGTATATTATCATAATGTTCTACTTAGGCACTCAACTACTATACTATATAAAGACATAATCTAACTTCCTTTATTTAAACAAATTTCTCTTTACTTATCATTGATACTTCTGATCTGTTTCATTAAAAGTTGAAGTGACTGATTCTTTATTATGAAAAAAAATCTTATTCATACATGCTTATAAATATCCTGAGTTTAATATGAATGTTCACATACACACAAGAATAATATCCATGAAAATTCTTTTAGTTATATCTTTCAAATTAGAAATAAAGTAGATATAATTCAAAATTAAATAAATAATGAGCAGGAAGAGTACATGCCTTGCAGTTCAATATTACTTTAATTTGACCAAAATATGATCATAATTACTATTAGTTTGTGTTTATATAAATCCATTTTACTAAAAAGATATGGTATATGTGTCACAAATGTTTAGTTAATTTGTTATCGCATAATCTAAATCTGATTTATGATATCTGGCCAAACAACTTATCCAATTCATGGATATCAGGCTACAGAACAGAGCATTATATATATATATATATATATATATATATATATATATATATATATATATATATATATATATATATAGATGCAGCATTTTCTTTTTTAAACTTTGTTTCTGCCCATTTTGACTTTGGTCTGTTCGTATGAGTTATTTGACTTCTGGATGGCATGAATTAAGGAAGGAATAATATCAGAGAATGCTTCTCCAATAAATTAAGTATCTACATAGGCCTGACTACTACAACTGTCAAGATGTTTAACACTTCACCTATCAGACACTAGTGCCAGCTCTCAACCCTTCAAAACACATTTATGACCCTTCTCTAAATACAGAAAAATTCTAACTGAAAATACAAACACCTCCATATTACAAAAAGAACAAAACAAAAACTCCAAATTCTTGAGGCTCTCTCTATAAAGATTATCAAACCTTCCTTGAATAAGATTAACTTCAAATATAGCAGCCACATTCTAAAATGCTTCTAACACTTTCTAACAATTCTTCATTTTACCTCAAGTAAAATTCTTTTCTTCCATAGATTCCCCTCCCACTTGTTCTTCATCCCACTTTTTACATAAATGTATATTACTCATCATTGTGTTCATCATTTCATTATAAAACAACTAGATTTCCAAGAATGAATCTGGGTCTAAAAGTTCAAAATAAAAATAAAATAAAATCTGTTGGTATTTTGGGAACCAAGTCACCTGGCCTCATCAAGTATTAATATCAATGAATGTATAACAGTAATTTTGTCTACTGTGTAAAAGAAAATTGTGATTTAAAAACTTGAAGCATGATTAATGATATTTAATTTTCTTTTAAATTTTGTCATAAAGGAAATATTATGCAAAAATTCTGACTAATGTAATTTGGGGTTACTAACACCCGTTACTTTCAGCATTAAGAACATCCTCATTAATCTTTTTTTTATGATACACCTCTCATCTTTGATACGAGTAGTTTATTCATTAGATATTTAACATTTGGCTCTTTAACCCTTAACCTGCCATTAGTGATAGCTGTAACTGTTAAATAGTCTCAGAAAATTCAAACAGTAATGCTGATCAAAGCAAATCCTTTTAGTCTGTATTTCTTCCTTTATTAGAATGTATCAAGTTTTTTTCTTTTTTTTTTTTTTTTTTTTTACAGACCTTTACTCCAAAGTTTATTTCATATACACATCTAAACTCTATGAGATATATTTTATATTTATCTAGTTTAAATTCAATTCCAAATCTCAAACCGAATTAAAAAATTCAGTTTTTTTTTTTTTTTGTGTATTCAACTGTAATGCAAGCCATAAAGAATTTTTTTATCTAATTTGAAACAAGAAATATTGCATTATGTGATTCATCATTAAAAGTTTAACAATGCTTTATTTCACATACTGACTTTATTATGTAGTAGTAATGATGTATTTTTTAAGTCTTCCAATAAATGTGTTGTGATAAGGATGTTATACAAAATAGCCACTTAAAAGATAATTTTTAGCTAAGATAGTCTAAGTTTTAATGTCAACTTAATATCTCATTTTTTGAAGAGGAGAGACAGAGAAATGAAAAGAGATATACCTTGTTTTAATACACTTTGCAGATATTGCACTTTTTACAAGTTTGTCGCAATCTTGTACAGAGTAAGTTGTTTTGTGCCATTTTTGCTCACTGTGCATGTCATATTTTGGTAATTGTTGCAATATTTTTAACTTTTTCATTATCATAAGAAATTATACCAATTAATAACTGTACAATGGTTTCCACTCCATATAAAATGCTACCAAACAACCACAGAAAAATCTTTCAGGAAAAGAAGTCAATTAATATAGCATATTTCATTATTGTTTTATTTAAAGACAAATCCACAGCCACCCCAACCATTAGCAACTACCACCCTGCTCAGCTCAGTCAGCAGCTACCAACATTGAGAGCAAGATCCTCAGTAGCAAAAAAAAATTACAACTTGCTGATAATTATCATTTGCTTTTTAGTACTATAGCACATTTAATAGACTAGTGTTGTGCAAACATAACTTATGGGTTCTGGGAAATCAAAAAAATTGTTGATTATGATGTTTGCTTTATTATGATGGTCTGGAACCAAACACTTAATATCTGAGAATTATCAATTTATATCTGAGGCAAATCAAATTAAGGTACATTTAGGATTTTAAAGTACTGGGAATATACAAGATAGATTTCCACTTTTAAATATCTTTCTCATTTAACCATAGAGTGATACAAATGTGTAACAAAAATAATATGTACAAAGTAGAGGGATCATAAAAAAATTTCAATACTTATTGCTAATCTTTGGTTAGTATCATTAAATTCTGACTCATATGAAAATTTAAATACCTGAATATTAACCTTACAAATCTTAGCAGAAATGTTATAAAGCTACATCAGAAAAATACAGTGTGTAATTCTTACAAAATAATTTCAAATTGAATTATCTACTGAATGTAGAAGTTTGTATAAATCAAAAACTAATATATGATTAGAAAATGTTGAAAGACAAAAAGTGAGAGATTATCAATAATAAGCCTTTTTTTTATCACAACTAAGACATATGCAATGCTCTATTATTAAATATTATTAAAAAAAAAAAACAACATTCTTTTAAAATGCAAACAATAATGAGTTGTAGAAAGAACAAAAAAAAATCCAAATGATACAAAAAACATTCCATAAGTCAGATATTATAAGTGAAATGTAAAAAGATTATAGTAATTAACATAAAGAACTTGTCAATTTTTTTTTTTACAGCAAAATATTTTAGTACACTAATACTTAAATACCAGCAATGAAATTTATTGTTATTTTTCAATGCCTGAGAAGCGGCAGTGGAATTCATTCCAACGAAACAAAGAACTAAATCTAGAGTCCCATGGGAGACATTAGCGGTTAAAGAAAACTGTGCAGACGTGAAAACTGCCTCCAAATGCAATAGGAAGAACCCAACCAATATCAATGCCCTGAAACTTAAGGCACAAAATGAATTAGCCAACATATACCTAAAAGAACAGACAGAATACATACAAAATCAGATCGATAAGATTAGAGACTTGGTTGAAGATAGACAATCTAGGATAGCATGGCAAACAATAAATGAAGTGAGCAGAAGAAAGAGCACTGCCAAAGTAAAATTGAAAGCTACCACCCAACAAAATCGAATACACCCGTGGAAACAGCATTTTGAGAATTTACTCGGAAACCCTCCGAAAGTTACTCATGAACCAATCATGAGAATTATAAATAAGCAATTAGACATCAAACTAGGACCGTTTACTCAAGAAGAACTCGACTTGGTACTGAGAAAAATTAAAACAGAAAAGCAGCAGGGCTCGATGAAATACCCCCAGAAGTATATAAAAACCAGAAAATTCAACAACATACTGCTCTGACACTGTAATGCCGTATATAATCAAAATCCTATAGACAGATGGATGAAGGGATGCATCCTCCCCTTCCCTAAAATGGGCAACCTTGGATTAGCCAAGAACTACCCACTTACGCCCACAGTGGCCAAGATATACTATTCCCTACTACAAAACCGCATAGAACTCAAAATTGACAACATACTTAGGAAGAACCAAACTGGCTTCCAGAGAAATAGATCTACAATGTCAAAAATCCATCAAATTCTAAAAGGTGTACGCACAAAAAACCTAGAGGCAACAATATTATTTGTTGACTTTATTAAGGCCTTTGACTCCATTCACAGAGGAAAGATGGAGCAAATTCTACTTGCTTACGGCCTACCAAAAGAAACCATCACAGCCATAATGATGCTCTATAGAAACACCAAAGTAAAAGTCTGTTCTCCAGATGGAGACACAGACTACTTCAACATTGTAGCAGGTGTACTGCAAGGAGACATATTAGCCCCATACCTCTTTATCATCTGTCTAGACTATGTGCTTAGAACATCTATTGATAAAAATCAAAGAAAACGGCTTCAAGCTAACAAAAAAAGCAACAGAAGGTACCCCGCAAAAACAATTACCAACGCTGATTAAGTCGATGATATAGCACTTCTGGCAAATGTACCTACCCAAGCCGAAATCCTGCTACATAGTCTGGAATGAGCTGCTGCAGGCATCAGCCTCCATGTCAATGCACACAAGATGGAATATATGTGCTTTAATCAAAAAGCAACATCTCTACACTAAACGGTAGCTCTTTGAAACTAGTTGACAAGTTCACCTACCTAGGAAGCAGTGTCTCATCAACTGAGACAGACATCGACATGCGACTAGCAAAGGCATGAACAGCTATTAATAGACTAACAGTCATATGGAAGTCAGACCTGACCAATAAAATGAAGCACAGTTTCTTCCAAGCAGCAGTCGTGTCGATACTGCTATATGGATGCACTACATGAGCACTAAGCAAATGTATGGAGAAAAAGCTTGACGGCAACGACACAAAAATGCCACAAGCAATATTAAACAAGATCTGGAGACAGCACCCCACAAAGCAACAGCTGTATGGCCACCTACTACTCATTACGAAAACTATCCAAATTAGACGAACCAGACATGTGGAACACTGCTGGAGAAGTAGGGACGAGCTCATAAGTGATGTACTCTTGTGGACCCCTACACATGGACGAGCAAAGGCAGGACAACCAGCTCAAACCTACATACAGTAATTCTGTGCCAATACAGGATGTAGCCTTGAAGACCTACCTGAAGCAATGGTCAATAGGGAGGGGTGGCGAGAGAGGGTCAGGGATATCCATGCTGATAGCGCTACATGATGATGACTTCTACAACAAAATATCTTGGCTTTATCACAAAAATATGTTATAAACTAAAAATGATGTAAGAGAAATAAAGCTTGTAATATTTACATTTACAGAGTAACTTTATTTACATCAGGGGTGGCCAACCTTACTCATTCCATACAATTTTTTTCATGAGTTCAGATATACCAAACTAATCTTGTACTCCATTAATTCTTATAAAAATATTTTGCATTTTTATAAAATCTATTGACTTAATATGAAAACAAAATGAGCAATACTTTCCTTCAGTAAACTATTTTTTTTATTTCAAAATTTAAATCTTTATACTTTGACTGTATTAGATGACCTCCAGCAAAATCAAAGGTATAAGTTGAAATCAATGTTTAAGTAATTTTTTTTTTAAATTTTTAAAATCAAGTCCCTCAGACCTATTTAGCAATGATCCTCTGACGGATATACATAAAAAACATACAAATGCCAATATACAATCAATGGATTTTCTTCCTAATTATGTATATTGATAATAAAACTTATTGTATCATGTGATAATTTAAGTTTAGTAATTTTTTTTTTTAATCAAATCAAATAAGAATAAATAAAGAGATTCCTAATTTTATCCAATGATTGTGACATACTGTCTACATGCAAACTTAAGTGTTCAGAAATTGCTAGGCAATAGAAATGTTCTGTAAAAAGATCAATAGTTGGTCAATTCAAACAACAATGGACATTAATGAAAGTACAATGATAAAAAAAAAAACAGCTGTTACATTTTCACAGGAAAGAAAATGTCATTTTATAGCAAATGAAACAAAGAAGAGATCATTAACTCCTTAGTCTGACAATTTAACATTGCTTGTAACAAAATTAGAACCCTTTAGTAACTTAGTAAAAATATTCATTAAAAGGTTAACTTAATTGTAAAAACAAAAAGTATGCTACTAAAATGTTAAATAGCTATTCATTTAGTCATAACAATGTGGTCAGAGCTTTCCAAACACTAGGTAGATTGATTTCTTTGATTATTAACTAAATTTTTCAGTAAATTATTTCTTTTTATATACATTTTGAATTATATATTTGGTTTATCTAATAAAACTTAAGTAATGTGTAAAAGAAGAATTTATTTTTAAAAAGTGTGTTGCCAAAGTAAAAAGTTTTGAAAGTTCTGGATTAGATAATAAACTGGTGAAGATATTAAACTAAAGTTATAGTAAGACTTTAAGAATCCTACTCACATTAAGAAATAAGAGGAAATCCTTTCCAAATAGTTATTATCAATAGCTGTTATCAAGAAATGTTACTATCCAGAGCCAATGCCAAGTCAAACTTTAAGCTATTCATTTATACTACATGAACCCACCTTCAATTTAAAAGGCCAAAGCTAAAGACAGCCTTTTTTTTTTAAGTATTTTTACTTTAAAAAAGTAAACAGAGAGTGAACATAACATACCGTAAGAAAAATTAATTTAAAATTGTCAAGTGCATAAAAATTTTGAAATGGGAAATCACAAAAGAGACAAAAAATAATTTGAAGTTGTACTAATAACCATGGCATAAATATTTGTCATTTTTAAGAAAAGGAATCAAATCAAACATAAAATCAAAGATTATTTTACAGCAGTTATTTTTTCCTTGCAAGTCTAACAAAGGACAAAATTTTGGGGACAGATAAGTAAAAATCATAGACAGAAAAGCATGAAGAGAAACTGCTACATAATTCATATATAAGCAAAAATAGATAATAAGAAAAATTATTATTATTTTATAAAAACAAAATATATTTCTAAAGTACTTGAAAAACCAAACTGATTTAAAATCTCAAATATTTTAAAGATATAAATCCCTTCGTGAGAAATAATTATCTAAGAGTAGAAAAGGTTTAATCAAATACTTAAAATAATATTGTTTTAATCTTACAAGATGACAAGCTTAATTGCATATTTGATAAAATGAATGACCAATCATAGTAAACATTATATCAAAAGATATTTCCCTTTAACAAGATTAGCATTCTCCCAATAAAAAGTTAATTTTTTTTTCATCAAAAAAGTAAAATTTATTTCTAAACCTTTTATTCAAAATTTTCTTCAAAAAGCTTTATATATGAATTCTCACACTGTCATAATTACTACTCATAATGGCACAAAAAATTATGACAGTCCATGTTTTCAAAAAAATATTCAAAATTTATGACTATCAAGTTTTGTTACAAAATAAATTAATCCCACCATAACAAAATTTATTTTCTTAAAAAAGTCAATTTTTTTAACCGTCACATTGTAAAAGATCTTTTATGCTATAATTGGTTCTAGCTATCATAAAGGATATGAAGATTTTAGAAGTTAATCATACTTATTATTTGTGTTGCTCATGTTAAACTGTCAAAACAACTCTTAGAATGATAATTAAAATTGTAGGCTTTTGAGGGGGAAAAAAAAGAAAAAAAAAAAAAAGATAAGTATAATTTTATGAATAGCAAAGTTAAATCCCATGTAAATTTAACAAGCTATACATTCCAACACATTGTTAATTTATCAATCAAAACCAAAATGATGTGACAGGCAGAATAACACTTCTCTAATAATATATATATATCACCTAATTCTGATCAACTGAAATGAGTTTGAATGAATAATAATCTTGCAAAATTCTTTATCCCATATAAAAGCCACTAATTTAACATCAAAACAGTCTGCCTAAAAAATAGTCTACTCTTTCAAAGGGTATAATTTTCAGAAAGGAAATATTAAAAATATTAAAAAAACGAATGTAAATAATCAATTATAATTTTTCAATACAAATTCTATTTTCAATAAGTAAAAAATAATGCTGAAAATTCTTAAGTTATTTTGAAGAGAAAAGGCCAATTATTTTTCTGTTAATATTTGAACAGTTACTCTTTAAAATGTAAATCAATATAATATCAATTAAAAACATTTATTACATTTTAAATAATAAATAATTTCCATTTTACTGAAGGATTAAAATAAAGGTCATATTAATAGAGAAAAAAAAAAAAGAATGAATAAATTTCATTTTTTTTTTTAAATTAGAAGAACAAGTAGAACAAATGAATAACAATGACTTTGTCACTTATTTACAAAGTTCATATTAAATTTAACTTGTCACAATGTCATCATAGGGTGCAAAGCTTTCAAGTGAAATGATCCTGCTTACTCTAAAAAAAATAAATAAATAAAATTAATTAATTAAAAAATGTTAAGAGAGCATTCAAATCTTATATCTTTATACAATATTACTATAAAGTTTCTCATGCTTCCTATTTTAAAACATCACCTCATTATGAGTAGAAAATTGTCAACAAGAAGTCTGCAGCAAAACTTATAAAATGACACAAAAAGTTCCACCAATCAGAATCTAGCAAACTGAGTAGAGTTGGCATCACAGCCAGTTGTAGATGGAAGAGAAGTAGTTATTTACTAAAAAGTATGGGATACCCAGTGGGAATCAAACTCACTAACAATGTTTTGCTAGTCTAGCTTGATAACCATTATACAATGTGAGAAGTTTATAAAATGGAAATTAACAAGCATACTTATCATGAATAGCATTTTTAATTATAAAATAACCTCAAACTAGATGAAGAATAGATAAATCAGAAAATATTTAGGTTTATTATAAAACTACATCAAATAAAAATATTATATTAAAATAAAATAAAACACAAATAAGATGTTTCTCAGAGACTCAACTATCAATAATAATAAAGTTATTGCCATGATTTGTATACTATTAATACAATGTTTATATATACTCATAATTACCTAATACAATCAATTTAATACATTAACAATGATTACTTTAAAAGCTTAACAACATACACGAAAGATCCTAAATTATCATTATATCTACTAACCCTTTCACTGCCAGGGGCAACTATAACCAAATTTCATACTACATTACATTTGTTGGTCAATAATTTCTACATGCTGAGAATTCCTGTAGTTTCATAGTAAGCTGGGCAGTGTACAACTTTAGTTGAATTCCTAGTACACTGTGTGCAATAACAACTTATGCCATTCAAGTAGGAAGCAGACAAATTATGGCTGTAAGAACAGTAAGGATGGAAAAGGACAATCTTTGCAAGATACTACATAGTTAAACATTAGACATTAATTATAGAAAGAAGATAGAAAAGAACATGAACAAAACATGAAAGTTAAATGAAATGTTTATATCACGAAGTAAAAAAGAAAATAATTGCATATCTATGTTAAGAAAAAATAGTCTGATCTTTTTATGGTTCTTTATTTATTAGTCCTTTATTTTAAAGATGCCTTGTTGGCTGGGGCTGTAGAATACAGATTGCATTTCTACATAGGAGTAAGATTGATCAATCTCTCTCTCTCTCACCAAATGTCCTAAACTGCATCTGACAGCGAGATTCCAGTCCTGGAGCTTTGAAGAATGTGGAATGCCCTTCATTGCCATTACTCCCAGGTCCACTGACCCAGAGTGGTACTATCTGTTAAGGTCTAATTTATAGGTCAAATAGATCTGTTCAATCATTTACTAAGAATTATTATTAGTTATTTGAAACCATACAGCTGTGTGTAAATTATTTGTATTAGATAAGAATCCTTGATAAATATAATTACTAATGTTTAATAGCAATACTTGAAATCATTTAACTGTTCAAACAAATGATTAATATCAAAAAGAATTATCAGTGTTAGATAGGAATACTTTAAAACTATTTAATAGTTTGCAAATAAGCTCTACCAATTCATTTAAAAATAAAATTGCTTACAACTCTTATATTAACAAAAATCTGGCATTAAACCCACAAGAGTTGATATGCCATTAAACACTAACCAACCAACTTATTTTAAAGAGTTAATTGGTTGAAAAGAAGAATTAAGGTGAGAGATAGGTTCTATACATTTGATGATAACAGTGAATGTATAAATATATTCTTGGTACCAATAAATGCACAACAAAGAATCTACTGTAAATAATAATAAAAAACAATTTAAAGAGACAACAAAAACCAGGTAAAATAGAACTTATATAGTTAATAACAAAATGCCTAAGAATTTAAAAATAAAGTATTAAACATCGGTTAGACAAAGACATTATCTTAGTACTGACTGGATTGCTAGTTAAGGAGGTAACACATGGATAATACATGATTATAATAATAGTAAAAGGATTCCTTTATACTCATGGGAACTGTGACTATAAAAGATAAATCCACATAACAGAAAATATATTTATCAATTAAAATATTGGGGGGGGGTTAGATTGTCAACTCTAATTAAGCAATAATGCTATGCAATTATTTTATATCCCCAGCTTCAAGAACCATCTTTAAATCAAATTAGTAATGTTTAATTAAATGTGAATAATTATTTTAGAAAGGCATTAGTTAGTTTGTTTGTTTTTTGGAGGGGGAATTTAAAATTCTAAATTCAGTATAACTGGTTATATCTTGCAGCAACATGGCTTCCCACTCATTATTATCAGAGAACTTCCTCTCAATGAGCCCACTCCCTTTGACCATGAAAAATAAAAAAATATTTTCATGCTAAAATCTTTCCATGGGTTCAATAAATATACCTGCCAGATTTTATAGTTTTATATGAAACCTTCATGCCATCTTAAAAGGACAAAGACTCTTCCCAATAATCAATATATTTTAAAATACATTACCTATATGATTTAAAATTATATAGGTATTGTTAAATAAACAATGGAATCACACATTTCAATAAAGCAAAAAATACAGCAGTCAAAATGCAAATACCATAAAATATAAATTTTCATCAAAATCTATTTTAAGGCATATTGTAAACATGTAAAGTAACTAATCAAAAGACTTTGGTTATTATACAGGCAAAAAATTAAAAAATATGAAAATAATCAAACTACTATAAAGATAAATGAAAACATAATAACCTTGTAAGTAAAGTATTAAAAAATATGTAAGGTAAGGAGAAAAGAGATGCCTCTGCTAAGCAGAGAGATAATTATTTGCAGTTAGGTCTTCAGAGCTACTCATCTTGAAATACAATGGGGGTGGGGAGAGACAAGATGACATAGATGATGCATTCAGCTAATGGGTCAAGACACTTCTAACAGTGCACCCCATTAAGTATTTACGCAGAATGCATCTCATTTGTTTGAATGTCTTCCAGATTGGATTTCAATGCATGTTGTTGAGAGCCATAGAAACCTTCTGTTGCTTACATATCTAGAAAAACATCTGGATGATGACAGTGCTCCTGAGACACACCAATATAATAAGACTGTAGCAAATCTTTATAACTAAATGGTTGAGTTAGAGTTTCTCTCTCTCTCTCTCTAAACCCCACATTTTTAAACCAACTTAAAAACCCTAACCCATATTACAATCATTATTTACTAATATCCCACATTTACACCAGACATTTTGTATGTCCACTATGGAGTAAACCAACTTTAATTATTAATTTTGAATTTAGAAAAATTTCAGAATTTTACAACAGCATGATAATCAAGATAATTAAAAACATGTTATTACTTAAAGCAAATAAGCTGAATAATTGCAGCCTTAGTACTATTTGCACATATGCAGCATGTCAAATGGTACAGTCTGTAAAAATTTATAAACAATAAAAATTTGATTTACTAGCAGGAGGGAAGTAATTCCCAGCTGTCTGAAGAAAGTCAAAAG
This sequence comes from Sepioteuthis lessoniana, assembly GCA_963585895.1. NCBI lineage: Eukaryota > Metazoa > Mollusca > Cephalopoda > Myopsida > Loliginidae > Sepioteuthis > Sepioteuthis lessoniana. The sequence continues at coordinate 38,441 of CAUZXS010001726.1, read as the reverse complement.
TTGAAGGCTAGTTTCTAATATTAATATCTCATTAAAAAAAACTAAAAATATATTTTAAAGTGCATAATTAGCAACAGAACCAAAGTATTAACACTAAACATGTTAGTCAGGTGTGGTCAAAATAAACTTTGAAGTTAATAATCACTTTTTTTTTTAAAAAACTCAATATAACTACATCAAGCAGTTAGATTATTAAATTCCCAATGTGGGCCACATGCTATTAATATTTTGGTGGAGCTTGTTTAGAGACCAAGTTAATGGCCTTTTAAGCTTCCTTCATGTAAATTGCAGTAAAATTTTGAATATGTAAGAATTAGATATTAGAAGGGTGCATTAGAATTTTTAAAACACCAAAATGAGGTATGGCCCAAAATCAGTTGGGAACAACTGAGTTAGACTAAGTATTTTATGTTAGACTGTGTTTCTATAAGTTTATAAACTGCATTTACAAACAATATAAATAAATTTATTTTTAATACTAGTAAAAGTAAGAGCCTTATCGAGTTTTTGATGCATTCTGCACATTATGTGATGGTAAATAAAACGTGTGCATACTAAGACATTTTATATTATATATATATATATATATATATATCTCCTACCATGTTAGAATGTGGCACAAGGTCATTTTATGGTGGGAACCCACATACAAATTGAGACTCATACCCAGCAGGTACAAAGATTCTTGCCCCCTTTTAGCATTTCTCTTTTGGAGCACCTCAGGCACCAAGCAATAAACTTAGTCCTGCAAGCTGAAACCTGAGGCCAAGGTGTCATAGTATGCAAACACAACTGCCAGGCATGAATGTCAGGCAGTTGGCCTAAAAGCAGTTTGCAATAATTATATATATCACATGGTAGTGTCTGTGACCCTGGGTTTCATGCTTCACACATTCGTCAGACACATACACACTATATAAAATTTCACATACACAATAGTGAAAGACAAGGCACTCCTACCATAGAATGGTCTTCAACAAGCTATTTTCAAATTTTTCATTTCTGTAATGCATTTATTTCTCACTGATTTCCCCACATTTGCAGCTTTTTATTTTTCTCTCCCTCTCTCTCTCACCACACACACACACACACACACAATATATGTATGTATGTATGTATGTGTGTGTGTCTGTGTGTAAAATATTCACTTGTTTACATACAAGAGAACAAGTCTAGATTCAATGAGTAAGTATTTTACAAACTTAAAGAGAGTATATAAAAGATTGACTTTATGGAGAGAGAGAGAGAGAGTTGGTGATAGCTTGTTCTATTTTAAAAGAAAAGTAAACTTTGAAAACCGTAAATATGTTGGTACGTAGAATTGTTGACATGTAAGTACCGAGTATCATACTAAATGAAGTGATAAAGAAATTTTATTGAGAAAACTATATCTACCTTTCTGATTAAAGTTTTACAACTATGGCTTATTAGCAGTGACATATGATGCCCATTTTCACAGGTTATGTGACTCTACTGAAACTTCTCAATAAAAGGCATGATTAGTAAAATGGGTAATGGTTATAGGAAATGGAATCAGAGACTCAAATTCTAATCTGGATGAGACTTTTTGCACATCACTTTGTGCTAATGCTCTTGAGAAAGACATGAATCCATCCCTTTCCTTCTTAGTTATGGGTAAATAGTATGACAAATTGGGTTCTTTAGTCTTGGTTAGGCAACCAGTCTAAAAAAAAAAAAAAAAAACTGAATTCAAACCAGCTATACTCTGCTTAAAAATTGACCTTGTGTTACATCCTACCGTAGAAGAGAAGTTGGGTAAATACATAAAAATTTATTCAGGATCTTACCTTGATAGAAAAAGTAAATATCTTAAGCACCCAAACTATGTTTATAATGATTTTATAATATCAACTAGTGTTCATTAACTTAAAATATCATTTCCATAATTTCATGAAAAGAATAAAAATTTTACAAATACATTCATTTATTAAACTAATTTTTACTTAAAACTCACTGCAAAAACAAGCACAAGATAGATACTGGTGAAATATTCCTTACCTTTTGGCACTTATTTTTGTTAATTTCTCTATGATTCTTCTACCTGCAGTGTCATATCATAATACAGCAGCTGTACAAGTGTATAATACTATCTCAGAAAAATTGGCAAAATACTTCATAAGAAACAGAAAAATTTCCTCATTCCCTGACTATATAATTGGATGAGCTTAATACTTATAGCGAGTCTATCATCTTAGGTGGGACGTCACCAAGAATATACATCCTTGCTAATTAGTGTTAACTAGTTGGTGAAAACACTAATTTGACAAGACTCTTTGTAAAAAGACAATCCAAATCTTAAACTTTGGTGATTGAAGAAAGTATATCTGATAATCGTGATAAATCACTTTAATTATCAAAGGAACTTCTTGTGTCATCATAGTCAGTAAGCTAGGCTAACAGACTATTGTTAGGGAGTTCAATTCTCATTGAGTAAGCTAAGCTTAAATTTCAATCATCAAACTCATAACTTAATTTAGCATGGTACAAGGCTATAAATGTAGGATACCTAATGAGAATTGAACTCACTACAGTTTTAAAGTTGGGCTAACTCCATGTCAAGGTGCACTAAAATAAATATTCAATAAACTTACTTTAAGCACAAAATTAAATAAGGATAGGAAAATTGTGTTATGCCAATCTTCCAAGTAAGGATAGCTTATTTACTGTCTTGAAAATCAACATTCAAAATCTTTGTTTTTGTTTTTTTTTTCTCTAGGTTTAAACATGACCATTGGTGCCAGTAGTAATTATGCAATTACAACTGTTATTACAGCAGGTTCCAATAAAACCGAGAGAACAGTTAAATTATTGCTAAGCTAAAGCAATAGCAAATGGATCATTGCATTTCAAATAGGAAACTTATTTTGCTCTAGCATTTAGTAATTTAATGCAGAGATAATGCTTTATTTTCTATTCATAGAGAATTATAAGAAAAAAATTAACATTAGGACAAACTTGTTTAATCATCAATATCAAGTTTAATATTTTCAAAAGCTATAACTCAAAAAGGAAACAAGTGGCTTAATATTTTATGATTAATGAAATCTATTTTTTTTAGGCAAAAATAATTTATACAATTTCACTTCCTACCAGACAATGATTTAAAAAAGCAATTTGAATTACACATTAGTAGGTTTGTTTGTTTTGGGGGTTTTTTTGGACGGGGGGTACAGAAAAAGTATGTAAACCCAAAAGGTTCAAATTGCTTTTTTTTAATTTTTGTGTGACCATAGTTGAATTCCTAAACTTAGTAAAGGATTAGTGATGTGCCATATGCAAATAAAGTTAAATTTGCAAGTGTTGATGTTTGGTAAAAACAGATGCAAGAACATTTTCAGTATGAAACAAATTTTTAAGCTTTATGGGACTAACTAGTAGGGAGAAAAAAAAAGGGAGTATTCAAGTACATCTCATATCTCTTGTTTAATGGATTTGGGTTTTATAATGAAAGTAAAGTGATGACTGCTGAATAAATAATGAAATGTTACTTGGTCTACACTTCCTTTTCTACAATATTTGTAAGATAAGCAACCAGATATATCCTTTCTATGAAAGTGAGTGACATACAAATACACACACACAGTAACATTAAAGATAGCATTGATGAATCAAAACATGATGGCTTTTATTTCGACTAATATCAGTAATGATTTTTCCGTTAAACTGTGTGAAATGTAACACTCAAAAGACATCATCTAAGTGATGGTTTAAAACCAAGTCCATTTTTCCATTTTTAAGAATCTAATCATTGTCAAAAATGCAATAGAATATCCTATTCAATATAAGCATAAAAATAATGAACAGATATAAAATATGAGAATATTCAAATCCTAAGGAAAAAAGACTTTTTCGTCAGTCTTGAGAGATGAAAAAAAAAAAATTGAAAAATTATAAAAAGCAGGGTTACCTGGAGATTTACTACACATCCTGAAAAATGTTGAACTATAAAATAAATATTAAAAAAGCAAAAAAAGTAGAAAATGCATCTACAAGAACAAAAGCTGAATAAATGCAACAAATACATGGAGCATTCAATAAGTTTCCAGACTTTTTTGTACAAGCATTTTAAGCATTTAAAATTGTTGTAGACTCTTAATTATTGCTATACATCTTATGAGATGACTGACCAATTTTTATGATTTCAGGTTCAAATGAACAGCTGCAGTAGCAATTGGAATACACCCTACTAAAGCCTGATTGTCACAGCTGGTGAATTTCAAAAATCCAATCTGGACTTTAGAAGATTGATATGCAATAAAGTTCTGTTTTAAACTTGGAAAAAAATGCCATGCGATGAAAGCTGGATCTACTGCTATGACTCAGAGACTAAGAGAAAGAGTTCTCAGTGGAAGCATGCTGGCTCTCCCAGACCTGAGAAGGCCAGACAGAGCAAATCCACCCACAAACTTTTGATGATCCCTTTTTTTAACAGCACTGCCATGATCTACATGCACTGGGTTCCCACTGGACAGACAGTCAACAAGGGATACTATGTTGAGATTTTAAGGGAGTTCAGCAAGAGATTCCATCGGAAGAGGCCAGCACTCTTCAAATCGGGTCAGTGACATTTCCACTAGGACAATGCACCAGTCCACAACTCCATCCTTGTCATAGACTATTTGACCAAGATAGGCATCAAAACAGTTCCTCAGCCTCCCTATAGTTCAGACCTTGCTCCCTGTGATTTTTGCTTATTCCCTAAGCTCAGAGGATGTCATGATGAGACAATTGAAGAGATGAAAGAGGTTGTGACGAAGGTCATTGACATGCTTACACAAGAGGACTTCCATGGGGCCTTTCATAAGTTGTTGGAACAGTACAACAAGTGCATCGCAGCCGGAGGAGATTACTTCAAAGGGGACTAGAGTTTCATGTGTGTACTATCAATAAAAGTGCCCATACAAAAAAGTCTGGAAACATTTAACAATCCTCGTATACCACTATAAAACCCTCCCAACTGTAAATACAAACTTTTAGTCTCAGAGTGAAAAAGAATCTGTTAAAGAAATTATGCATACTCATCATTTAAATATGTAGAAGTTTGAACACATACAGAAGGAAATGAAAGTCAAAAAAACATAGGAGGCACTGCTCTTGGCCTCAAATTTTAACAGTTAAAAGGTTTGTTAATTAAATTAAATGAATATGCAAAACATTTAAATTCTACTTTAAATGACTAATCTTTTGGTGACTTCTTGAGATCTATAACTAGAATTTACATATATTTCAAGACTTTACATGAATATATGAAGCCTTGGATAGTACTGAATCTGATATATATATGTTTTTCCTATACATACCTACCTATGATAAAGTTTAATTTATATATTAAACATGAAATTAACAACTCATAATCAAACAACTATAACTATATACTCTAATAACAGTTATATGATGAGAGAATATCAGTTCTTATCAAAAGATTTTAGTAACCACAGCAAATGATTTTTTCTTTCTTTATTAAATCAAGAATTTTCATCTTTTCACTTAAAGGAAGAACTTTATCTTCTCTTAAGCATACCTCAAATTGCTCACATCACTCTTGTACTTGAAGACTTATTAAATGAACTATTTCTGAGGTTGACCAGAGATAACTAAAAACATGGAGAAAGTGAGAACTTTTATAACTAAAGTTCTAATTTGAAAAAAAAAAAAAAAAAAAAAAAAAAAAATAGGATTTAGTAAATACATTAAATGCAATATTAAAATTTAACCACAACATAAAGGTTTCAAAGGTAAGGCTCCACATAATGATCCAAGTTATCTCTAAGCTAAGCACTTCCAAAACCATTTCAAACAAGTATGGCAGGCACAAAACAAAGTATAGCAGCACAGACACAAAAATATTACAATGTTTAAATGTATGTATAGTTATATCTTTAAACTATATCAATGTTTTTAATGTATTTTTCTTAATAGCAAATGATTTCACCAGCCCTGTTTTGAAATTGAGCAGATGAATAGAATATTTTCACCAGATTTGCAGACCACCAGAAATATTAAAAGATACAGTTCAAAATAAATATATTTTAAATGAATGCTAACTTATAAGTGGTGAGACAGATTGTATTGGGTTTCATTGTATCAATAGCAAGGAAAAAATCCTTAAGTTGACCTATTATCAAGAGGGATTGTCTTTACAAAGGCTAAAAAGGCTACCCTACTGGAAGCATAGAGGAAAAAGTGGATTCATAACTTTTCCTTAGGCATTTGTAAAAAATGAATGCAAACTGTCCTAGCTAGAGTTTGAACTCAGTTTACTGATTCCATCCATCATGCCATTAACTATTGAGCCATATAGGGAAATACAATATTCTTAATATAAATAACTAAAAAATCTTAAACTTTTAAGTTTTAAAGTAAGACTTTCCAAACTTTTTACTTGATGCACTTATAACCAAATTTAATTTCCATTCAACCCAAATAATTCAATTAAATATTAAATTACAAAACAAATAAGTCAAAAATGTTTTAATACAAGTTACATGAAAAAAGAATCAGTAAACTATAAATACAAACACACCTTTAATTCTTGAATTATTTCTTAATGGAAAGGATGAGTTTGATGAGTACAAATATTAGTTGCAGGTTTATGAGTGAGCAGCAAATTATGATGTTCTATACTCAAAGTGCTTCCCGTTTGCTTAGTAAATAATGCACATGGCTATACCCAGATTCCACAATAGATGAACTTGGAAAAGCTGGTAAAATAAGCTCAACAATTGCACAAAGTTTTAGATATTTTGCTAGTTTCCAATATCTGGCAACTGATCTATATGATTCAGTGATTTTTTTTTTTTGCTGTTATTAAGTCATTTATAAATGCAAACTAGTAAATTCACCCTCTATGCACTCCTATGATTTTATTCGCCCTGCCACAGTGAGAAGCCCAGTTTTAAAGAATAGATCCAATAAACTTTTGGTTCTCTTGGTTTCTTTGTTTAATAACATATCAATCTTCATGGATTATTCAATGTCAAAGCCATCTTTATAGAACAACAGTAGTACTATTTAACCCATAGCTGAAATAATTAGGAGGTTCCCCCTTTCCCAATGATATTAGTACAAAAGTTAATGCCATTGTGCAACTGAAGTTCAAACTTGCTTACTATTTTGTTGCAATCCAGTACATCAGCTACTCCACTATGAAGACTCTTCTTCCAACAAACTATTTTTTTACAAAATTATTTATCTAATCAAGTAATAATAATAATAATAATAATAACAATAATAAATACATATATAAGTAAATAATGGAGTGTAATCCGACAATATATAGAGAAAAATTAATAACAAGGTAATCCAAGTAGAAGGAGAGATTTATTGAGAAGCAAAGTCAACACTATAGTGTTTTGGTTCTAATGAACCATCATCAGGACTGTGAGAGATGATGTAAGTGATGTTAAATCAACAATGGATGTTTTAAAGTACAAAATACATTTAATTTATATAACAAGAAAAAGTTAACTAAGCAACCAAGTTTTTCTTGTAATACAAATTTTCCCTAAGTTTTTTTTATCTTGTACTTTTAAACATCCATCGTAGATTTAACATCACTAATATCATCTCTCATAGTTCTGATGATGGTTCATTAGAACCGAAACGTTATAGTGTTAACTTTGCTTCTCAATAAATCTCCCCTTCTACTTGGATTACCTCATATATATTACACACACACACACACACACACTGAATATGATAGACAAAATGGTAACATGTCAATTTTTTGTTTCCCAATGAGAGATAAATTTCAAGACTGAAAACCAATATCAAATCTATTAGCCATGAACATTCCACAGAATTTAAATGCAAATTGAAAACTGTTTATCCAGGTGGTGTTGTTTAATAACAATAACAACAATAATAATGATAATAAACAACACTGTTCATTTGTTAGAGTAAAGGTAACAAAACAGTAATATTGATTCTTTAATACTCAAAAATGGATGAGATTTATACACTTTAAATCACCAATTGGATAGTAGACAATGACAAGCTGTGACTGGAATATAACCAAGAAGTGCTTTAAAAAATATAGACAGGATGAGAATATTAATAACTTAATATACATGAGAACTGTATAAATAAAGTATAGTCAACATTGTAAAAAGATTTCTAACATCTCATGATTAAGATAGAATATAATTTCCTACAATAAAATCTGAGATTTACCATTATTAGAATAACAGAAACAAAATACTACATTGATGTGAAGAACCCACTTGAAGAATTTTAATACTTCAAGGTTTTTGGACACCTATTATATTGAAAATAAAAATGTTTCTCTGCAAATCTTCTCAGACAAAGAACAGTTTTTTTTTAAAAAAAACATTTATAATATTAGTTTGATTAAAAAAATTCCCAGCATTTTCTGGACAAAATCTATTTATTTAAAGCATTCTTCATCTTCTTAAATCAACAAAGTACTTTCCTGGGTTTTATGACCTTAATTCAAAAGCAACAAATTAGGAAAATATGCTGTGGAACAACCGTCACATCCCAACTTCATACATCACATTTGCAGCATGAGCATTATCATCAGAAAAATTAATCACTAACCAACTTCCTTGTACAGAAAAATGTCATTTTCTGTTCTAATTCCTTTTTCAAATGATTTGACTGATTCACCTTTAATTTTTCAGTCCTTTTTCAAGGGTGTTCTTTGTCTTTGTGCTCAAAATATTCTTTTTTGTAATTCACAAATCATTCCCAAAATATATTTATCATTACCATAAGCTTTAGTGATTTGTTGCATAGCTTGTACAACACTTTCTCGAAAATCAATCATGAAAAAGAATAGTTTAGAATGTTCATTTTAAATTCAACTATGATTGTCACCCAAAACTAAAATGATCACTTTACTGCAAACGATTCAGGCAAATTAAGAGCCGAGTTGAGCATTGACATCATTTTAGAGATTTTCTTAAAACACTTCAAAAAATAGCACTGGAAACATCTGCACATCTATAACCATTTTATGAGTGTGCCAGATATGAAGGAACCCCAGAAATCGTCTCCCAAAATGCGAGAGAAGCCGGTGGTTTGTAACCGAGGTTTGGTACTCAGCAATAGTTTGAAAATAAATTTTAGAAAAGGATTTCTTTAAAATTACATTTTTAAAAATTATTAAAGTCTAAGTTATTCTAACGCTGGTTTGTATTGAAAACATTTTTAAAAAATCAGTTAACCAGTATATGAGGCATTGATAAAATTATTCTTCGTGAAAAAGTAAACAGTTGGGTAGGAGATGGATAAAAAAAAAAAAAAAAAAAAAAACATTGTTAGAATCAAACCAACTATTGAGTTGAGTAGAAAGCCCAAACTAGACTAACCACCACACTAAAAATAATTGATATACTGGCAAAAACGTAGACAGATAATTGTAAGTCCTATTCCAGTTTTCTATAACTATATATGATTTACTTGAAAGTTGTTATAAACGCACCTTATGGTAAGTGTTTTCTTTCTCACTTAATCAGTTAATCATAGTTATTTTAGTACATCGAAGTTTCATAGTGAATAATGAATATTTTTAGTATAAGTACCTTCTTAAAGAAGATATTTTTTTTAAAAATGTATATTTATTAGTTGTATCATCGAGTTGATATGTTAACAATATAAAAGAAAACTATCATTTTTTATCTGATTTTGAATACTTGACTTATTGATAAATGAGATTGGGAGTTGTGGGGAACGTTATCAACCTTATATTTGATTAAAAATAAAATGTAATCAAAAGGAGATTTAGAGTCTAAGAAACAAGTAAACGCATGGAAAGCGTTGTCATCGGTGAAAATGAAACAGGCTAGAGTTTTTAGGTTGTGGCCGTTCAATTCACTTTAGGAAAACATGAATCCACTTCTTTTTCACTCCCCACCTCAAGTATAGCATGGCAACTGAATTCCTTCAGCCATGTAAAGAGAGTCCAAAAGAAAAGCTTATTCCTGTAAATGGAAAAATTTAAGGAATCTGAAGTCCGTGCAAAAGAGGAAGAATGAGCTGACAACGTTACCTCGTTAAAAAATAAATAAATAAATAAAATAAAACGCAGATGCAACTCTACAAGAATGAATGAAAAAAAATAGATATTGAATAAATATTTTATACTTATCCAGAATATCTAATAGAGTAAATTTCAGTTTATCATTATTATTTATTTACTGAACACTTACATTTAAAAACCACGTCTTCAACATGCTACAATTCATCCACCTAATATATTCATCTAGTCTTTCCTCCGAACCACTAAAAAAGATAGTGACTTACAGTCAATAAATAATTTTTAGGACTAAAATGTAACTGTTCAGTAAAAAAATTAATAAATAAGTAAATAGTTCATTGAAAACAATCCTGCTGCTAGTTCTTCAAGTCACGAAGGGGTTGAGTTTATCACCTGGCGCCTGAGGCGCCTCTTTTAGGGAAAAGCCGGGCGCGTGTGAACTCTGGCCCTGCGCCCGGGCCCACCTTAAGAAAGGCCTTGTGCCATACTCGTCCGCTTGGTGAGACGGAGGACAAATACCGCTAGTTCTTCAAGTAAACACTGATTGAATACTGATCCACTCACTGTCTAAAATGATTTTTTAAAAATCACATTCTTAAAAAGGATTAAAAAAAAAAAAAAAAAGAAAAAGAAAAAAAGCTGCTCAGTGAATTAGAAGTGCATGCAGCATCTTGTCAGTTACCAGGTCAGTGTTCAGGCAAAAGCTAAGTTTTAAAGTGCTAATTTTCAAAATAGTCAGGTCCTTGTAATCTTTGACGAAACACGATCTTACACTCACGCACGCACGTCTACCCTTGTGTCGTATTATCAAACTCCCTGTGAACGTTGCAACATCTTCCTTTAATTAATTAGGAATGACTTCATATTTGCAGTTTTGTGTAAGCGCTTTTTAACAATTTTTCTTCGTATAAAAAACAAAGATTAACTTCTATTATTCTTAGAATTGTGAGATGTGATCATTTTTATTATTTGCGTATGTTTTGCATGTCTATCTAGACATATATCTATCTATTTGCTAGATGATTTCACCTGATTTAAGGGTATTACATTTTTCAAATAAACACAAATTATTAAAAAAAATTTAATAAAAAAATACACATAAAATATTTATCAGTCACATGTTTTTAAGTTTTATCACATATTTCAAAGTGGAATTTTGATGCAATCAATTTGAAAACATTTTTAAAGAACTGATTTTATAAACGAAACCTAATATCTAAGTTATCGTTATATCAATTACTCTCTTTTAGTGGGCTAAATTGTGAATGAAAGTTGAACAGGAAGTGTTTTCGGAGAATATGGTTATTTTCTGGCCTTGAGTCAAACTAAGCTAAACTTAGTAAAAATGACTATAGGAATTTGAAAGAATGGATATGTTTTAACCTCTTCTAAGGCTTAAAGTGTTCAAACTTGACTTAAAACCTCAAATTAACGAAGGTGGCTGTCAGGTTAAAGCGAAAAAAAAAAAAATCCTAAAAAGCCAGTCTTTCAACTTTTTCATTCATTCAATCCTCCTTTTAGTCAATTCAATTGGGTAATCTTCCTTTTTACCCTTCAATGGTCATTGTTTAGAAAACAATAGCCACTTGAGCATTAAATTCACGGCGATCGTTGTGGTAGTTGGACTTCCAAATGATCCTCATCAAAATCTATTGGAATCAAAATACAATCTTGTAAAATTGTACAGAGGAAATCCCCAATTTGTGTTTGTTGATTGCTATAATTGATGCTGACGATTGGACATTTTAAAATGAACAACTAAAATAAAAATAGCCATCAAGTTTAAAAGAACATTTAAAAAAAAAAAAAAAAATAAAGACATCTAAATAAATAAACACTTTTGCCACTATCATGTAAGTAATTTGACTATTGTTAAAGTACTCGATAGTTGCAACAATACACGTCAGTGGGTAATTAACATAAAAAAACACAGAAATTAGAACATTCGATTAAATTTTTCAAAATATTTATATGTAAGCATAAACAAGTTACAAATCTAAGTTAAATTTTCTATGTTTACTAAGTAAATTTTAAATCAATGTTTGTAAAATAAATTCAAAAGCGACTGCTGATTCAATAACAATAGCCTTTTATTTGTGGTATTGTCTTTTTTTACCGTTTCAGCCAAGTAGGGATAAAATACTTTCATTTGTAATTCAAGGCTAATAGTCTTTTTGCGTCAACTGTTAATCTCCTAACGGGATTTTGACTTATCTTTAAAGAGTACAAAAAATCGCTTCTTTATTAATGTGATTCAAACCCTAAGGTAATTAACTTTAAAAAAGAACCGGTCGTTTGGTATTTATTGTATTTTAGTTTTAAATCTAAATTTATTGTTATTTATTACTCGTTTATCTTTGTTCTCAGTTGATATACTAAAAGCGCACTAGAATGCATGGCATTCTTCTGAAAATGCCATTATTTCTGTGTTCATGTCCCCAAATATGTGTATGCAATTTTCATATAGTGGCAGATGAAATGCTACAATGTTCTGATGGTAAGAGAATAGAATTGCTATGTGAACGATGATCATCATCATCATGAGAAAATAAATTGACACACTATCCCCTGTCATTTCATACATAGAATTTCGCTATATCCGTAATTCTCATTATTACCACTACACGAACTAGGAAGAAGTGCATATATATTTATTAATGGTTAAAAAGAACCATATTAAACAATTTATTCTATACAATTAAATATTAAGTAATTTTTTCAATCACGGTCTCATTTACACAAGAACGTCTGAAAAAATTTTATTTTCAGAGTTGTAGATTAATTATATATCCACTTATGTCTCGGAAAATAAGGAGCTGAATTGTGACAAAAGTAATACTGTTCAAACCAAGAAATGTATATATGTAAATTATTCATGGGGCAGGTGTATTAAGTCACGTGGCCTTGTTTCCAGTGTACTATATCAATAAGAGAATTCTTACTTAATTGGACTGATTTTAAAAGCGCTTTTTGCTATAAATCTCACCTCTGATATTTATTTTAAAACAAAAAAAACAAAAAAAAAAAAAAAAAACAGGACACACCAAAAAGTGATTAAAAACTAAACTATTCGATCAGGCAAAAATAAATAGGGACAAAGATGACTTTTTTTATGCAAAGTATATTTACTTTTATTCTAAAACAGTTAAATTAAGATATTGAACTTAAAGTGAATTTTTATTTGTTGAATTTATTTCAATACAGAATTGTACCACAAAAAAAAAAAAAAAAAAAAAAAAAAAAAGAGACTGATATCACTAAACCCAGTAGAAAAAAATTGGGGACATTTTTCATCAAACCTGCACTTTTACAAACTAAAGATGACAACTACGAAAGGAAAAGCGACAGTTTATTTTTAAATCTTGTTATATCTAAGCAAGCATATTTTTGAAATAATTGTTCAATATTAACAAAATTACAAAATGATCAAAATAATTGGGAGGGGGTTGAGGGTATTAATTAAACGAGTATTTAAATATCTTGAATTTGAATGTTTCTAATCTTAAAAAAAATAAAAAAATAAAAAATAAAAAAATATTATTTTTTTAAAATTTTGTTCTTTTAAAAATATTTTGTTTCTTTTAGAATGAAAGACTTAACAAAATTATAAAATCCAGTAAAATTTAAGGTGATTATCTTTTTATTTTTGTTTATGTCCGTTTTTAAACACTTCGAATTCGTTTATAAAGAGAAAATAATAGACTAAAATGTTTCATCTGTCCATGAAAAAAAAAAAAAAAAAAAAAAAAAACAAGTGGTTATTTTCTCTTGTTTCTTTCTAAAATTGGTCTGTAACAAGAAAAACAGTGTAGCTACAGAATAAAATTGAACCCAAAACAATCAGAAAATAAAGTTCTTTATGCCTATTAGAAAGGAATTTTAGAATACTAAATAAATGGAATCGTTTTATGTAAATATTGCAAAAATCGAAAGAAAAGCAAATAAAAAAAGAATCATCCCGAACGAAATGGAAGAACAGGGTTAAAAAAAAAAAAAGATAAAATAACCACCGTTTAAAAAGTGTTTCGGTATATGTGAGTGAAAGACAAAGTTGGAACTGTAACAGTCAGTCAGAAGGGAAGGAAGGAGAAGAAAGAAAAGAAAAAGAAAAGCTAATACATTCATTTCTATTTTCTTTTTACTTACCTAGTTTAAAAACTCGTTGGTCTTCCTCGGCCATGACTTTGTAATATTTACTTTTTCCTTTGAATATCGTTTACAAAAACAACAGCAAATTAATCCAACGAGGCCACGGTTGTAAAATCGTTTGTATCCATTTTAAATGCGACCAAAGATCATAAATAGTTGTTAAATGTACGATTACTTATGTCTTTTCCTTTTCTCTTTCTAACGTTCCCTTGACTTAAACATTTCACTTCTGCGAACGATCATCAAATTCAATTTGAGAGAAAATATGGCTCTTACCAAAGCGACTGAAAGGCTTAACCAACAATTACTACGATTGGTTAATTTTGGAGAGAATAATATGAAATGAGCCAATAGGATTGACTGGTGTATAATATCTTGGTAGGCTAATCGCGAGGTGCGCATGCTCGCATTTAAATGGCCGCTATGTTGGCATTGAAACAAGAATGACTCTTGCAATGAAAAATTACAATTTTTAAACGGACATTTTTCTTAGTAAATATGCGTCATTTGTTTACTTTATATAGTTCTTTCGTATCGACTGGTTTTCTCTTCCGTCCTCTCAGAGCTTTGCATTATGTACAAGGCCAATCGCCCGAGCCTAAAGTCCGAGAATATTTTTATTACATTGATCATCAAGGCCAGGTAAAAACGATTATTTAGGCTACCTACTTAAAATTTTGACTGATTTATAATTTTAAAAAATTTTTTCAACGATCATGTTCGCAAATAAATTTTCAGATTATATAAATTGATTTGCTGCTATTTCTTACTTTGAAAATACTTTTTTAAATCCAAATAAGTGTTGTCAACAAACAGTAACGTGGGTTTTTACATGCCGGATCTATATTCCTGTATATTCTTTCCATGATTATAACAAATCACTTAAATTTTTATTAATTTTTAAAGATTTAATATCTTGATTAAACTAAACATTTATAAACGTGAGTAACGTATTTTTCTAATTGATTCGTTTAAGTTATCATCTCAGTTTTCTTAATTGATAATTTTAAAAAATCACTATCTGGTGTTATGAATATCTGATTTGAGATTACACGAAGGCGATCGCCATGGGTCATATATCCATCGCCCGGAGATCAAATTACAGGTTGAGCTGTTGAAATAAACAGTAATAGTGTGAGAAACACTTTCTTATGCCTCTCTCCCTCTTAAACTTAGCATGCCATGATGAAGCATACACTTCTGACACGACCGTGTCGATTTAGAAATTAAGAACTTGTTTAATGTTTTGTTTGCCAAAATTAGGAGGTTGAGTATATAGTTGAACTTCAAATATTTGTTTCTTAAATTTTGGATTTGTTTTTGTTTGTTTGTTGCTTTTTATTTGCATATAATATATATCGTTCCTTCTTGTTTTAGCTATGTTTTTGTTTTTTTACTGTGTCTTATAAATAAATTTCATCAGCTTTAGCTTGTTTTGTGATTCAATTGAGGTATTTTGATGAATGAGAGACTTCAAATATTTAGTCTGACACAAGATTAATCTTCCTACCCATTAATATGGGTAGGAAGATTGTTTTACACTAATCTTCTAAGTGGGAAGACCTCCTTGCCTGCTTCGAGTATCAGCATTTGAAATTAAATATACAATCACAGCTATGAGACAGGCCAAATGAAGGTCTTTAGAGGATTGGTTTTGTGTGACAAGCTGTAGTTTAGGATGCAATGATTGTAATATGGTTCTTCATATTTTGACTTCAGATTGCTAAATTTATTATCATTAAAAGTATATGTCTCGTTCATAAGACAGACTTCCACTTCAAACATTTTATGGGTGTACATCAAAAGATTTCATTAAAACAAATCAAACTTTTAGTTGGTACTTGTGTAATTTGAGTCCCAAAAGAAATCTGGCTGTTGTTACACTTAATGTGTTTTTATCAGACAAAGCTAGCAGTTTCTGTTTTTGCATTCACTGATCTGCTTTGTTTTGTTTTAATTTTTTTGTTTTGAACTAAAATTAAACCAGGAAAAAACAATTTCATTTCAATAAAAAACAATTTAGAAAATTAATTTGCACAATACAAAGTATTTCCAGCAGGATATAAATTAATCTAAAGCAAAACAATTCAAGATGTAATCATTTCATTGAGAAAAGTTCATTAATATATTTTTATAGGTTACCATTTGTGATATTGCCACATGAATTCATCTAAATGTAACATGGATAAATGCACAACATGACTTGGATTTTCTTTTCCACATGTATTCTGCTAAGTTATTATGGGTATGTGAAGTGATTAGTGAAATGCAAAAAGAAACTGCTGATTTAGTCGAACTAAAATACATTTGGGATCCTTAAATTGAACAAGTACCTTGTTTAGTTTTTCACTTTGTTTTTTTTTCTCTCAGAATATATTGAAAGATTTTTCAACAGTTATTGTCTTGGGAAATGAAACCGGCAACCCTAGTTTAGAACCTGAACTAGGTATTTTGCATTTCACTTTGTGCTAATGCCTTTAGAAAAGACATGAATCTATCTGTCCCACTCAAAAGCTATGAGTAAATAGTAGGGAAGGCTTGGTTCTTTAGCTTTAGTAGGCAACAAATCCAGGACAAGAAAAACTCTGAATTCAAACCACTTTACTCCATTTAAAATCAACCTTGTATAACTATGGCTTTGGTGGAAGAGTTAGATAAATAAATATAATAAATTAAATGCTGATATCATTGAATAAAAATGTTTATTCAGGATCTCATTGAAAAAAAAACAAAACTTGAATAGATGTTCGTGTACTAAAAATATGGTAATTTATTTATTCTTAAAATGATTAAGCTGTTGTCTTCATTTGAATGATTTACATATATTACATTATTTATACAGCATCTTACTTATATATTTAAGGATTAGAAACAAGATTAAGTTAAAGACCACAGTTTAAGGCTAAAAAATTAATTAACGTTCAATATATAACTGTATATTATTTGAATCATATTAATGGCACATTTTTTTAAACAAATTACTTCATTGTGTTAGACACAAGTCTATTATCATTTTGTTATTGATATAGTGGAAGATCCTGAAACCCCCTGTGAATGGATTGCTCAGTCTATAAAAGACGCGAGTAAGCGGTAACCAAGTGGTAGAAGCAAGAGTACCCACTCTGGCATTCAAGATACAATCGAGTGTCCATATATTATTTGTACATTGTACTTTCGAACGATAAACTTGTTATATTTACTCTTCATGTGGAGTCTTATTTATACTGAGTATATTCCCCCAAGGATATATCAGTTATTTAGGCTTTTATACTTTCAAATATACATCTTCATCTATATAAACTTAGAAAATAAATTAGAATCCACTTAAAAATGTATGTTTTGTAAAACTTTTTTTTTTATTGAATGTTTGATAACATGTTTTTAATATCCAATGTTGAATGTTTGATAACATGTTTTTAATATCCAAAGAAGATATCAATAAAAAATCTTTTTAATCAGAATCAACAAAAATAAATTAAAGCAAATTAATAAAAATATTTGTAATTGTAAAAATACTTCATCTCTAAATCTTAAAGGAACTTTAGAGTATTATTCATATTCTGAGGGTGAGCTGAAAAATTCATAGGATGTCATATCTGCCATTGATGACTTTTTTTACCAATGGGACCTAAGTACTGCAACACTAATGCAAGAAGAGTGTTGATTGCAAGAGAGGCTATGTTGAAAAATAAACCACATTTAGTTAGATTCCATGAGAGTATTTTGGTCAGCCTATGAACTTTTCAGCTAACTTTCATAGATAATTAGTAGTATAGTATGGAATAGACTCTGGTTACAGACAAGAACCATACTCAATTCTGACAGCTTTGGTAACAGCTTTAATCAAGAAAGATAGAAATTTAAGTCTTTCTCAAACTACTACTTTATTCTGAAGATGAGAAATGATAGCTTTGCTAGCTGAATTGGTTAAGACATCAGCTATAAAAGATGAGCTTTTAAAATATGGAATGCAAATTGAAGTCACATTTAAAGAAGACTATTTATTCTAAATTCTAGCAGTTTCTTTTAATATCAAAAGAATGGATTGATGAAAAAATATCAGGATTAAAAGCAATAAAAAATAAATGAAAAAAAAACAAGCCTTGATTTTCTCTTTGAATCTTAAAACAATTTGAAGATGAATTTATTATTTCTGATTGTTATGAAATTTAAGAAAAAAAGAAACATGGTAAAATTAATATAAAGTGTTAAGATTTACTTTATGAGAAATGGTCTTGCAAACAATCAAAGAAAAGATTATCACCCTAGAGCTACAGATTTATGAAAATTAACAAAAGGAAAATTTAATTTGCCATAAACTGACTCTGGTATTAATTTGTTGCTGGTTTTTTTTTTGGGGGGGGGGGGTATTTGATAAGTTAAAAATTCAAATGCTGCTAACTTTTAGCAGTCAAAATGATAGAAGAGTTTGTGGTTTTTGATAGAAATACTCAATTTGAAGTGAAAAATTAAATTAAAAATAGGATTCTTCTCATTAACATTGAACTCAAGTTACACTAATTTAAAAAAAAGAAAAGAAAAATAACCTTATGAGATAATATAATCCTTTTGTCATCATTGATACTTTTTTTTGTTGCTTTTTATAACATTCTGTTGGTGGGGCTTAGAATATGTTGACTGTATCCCCTTCAAAGATGTGTCTTGAATATGACACTCAACTGGTGGTGAAGTTTTAGTTCTGGAGTGTCCCATCATTGCCATTACTCCCAGGTCCACTTCAATCCATGATAAAGCATATATTTTACTTTGTTAATAGATATTCTACTATGTTGGATAATTGTATTGATCTAATGATTACATTACTATTAATCTCATATTTTATGGCATTTTTTCACAAAAATACCTTTAAAATGTTTCTCAGGTCTTGTATGCAAAATTGGGCTATCTGGTTGGTTACTATTTATTCAAGCTAAAGAATCCAGTCTTCCCTACTATTTATCATAGCTAGGTAAGAGATAAAAGAGATAGACCCATGCCTTTTGTAAATGT
This sequence comes from Sepioteuthis lessoniana, assembly GCA_963585895.1. Classification (NCBI taxonomy): domain Eukaryota; kingdom Metazoa; phylum Mollusca; class Cephalopoda; order Myopsida; family Loliginidae; genus Sepioteuthis; species Sepioteuthis lessoniana. The sequence goes on along the minus strand of CAUZXS010001726.1, from coordinate 19,261 downwards.
ATTAGCACAAAATAAAATGCAAACAACTTCATCCAGGATTTGAATTTGGATCACCAATTCTATTCCTCACAATAATCATTACTCTAAGCACACCTCTCATAAGGGGATAATATTAGTTTTTAGTCTCATCTCTTCTCTTTAAAATCAATAATAGTTATATTCTTTAACTCTCAGTAATAAGTTTCAAATAAACTTCAAGAGAAGTTCACTAGAATTAGGTAAGAATTCTCTATTTTAAACTATACCCTGAAAATATTGTTTGATGACATATAATGTGTATTTTTTTAAATTAAATTTAACTGCATAAAAAATCTATCAGCACATGTTATGAAGAGGATACATTATTTAAAAGAATGCATTATATTTCATTATCATGACAATTGAGACATTTGAAATAGTGTAGAGACATTAGCTATCTACTGAGTATTAATGTAGACCAATTTTAACCAGTAAGAAATTATTTATCAATGTTATATTATGTAAGCAGTTGAATTTCCATATTAATGTTATTTTCCTTTATGATTTTAATGTAAAATTTCTTGTCTGTTTCCATGAAAACATTTGAAGTATTTTGCTTATGTTTTATTTTATTGATTTACTTTTTCACATGAATTTTAGCTTAAAATTAAGAGCAAATTATATTGTATGAAATATGTTATGGCATATTCTTCTTTAGAATGCTTCTTAAAACTTATGGCTATCATTCTTTTCTGAAATTTAAGAAATTTTGTGACCATTATTGGTTCCTGGTAGTTGGCATTTTTTTTCATCAGTGGCAGTAGAGAAACCTACCTACCATTACTGGTATCTGTGTTGGTTTATTTGATAAAGGAAATGATATATTGCTCTTGTAGATTTTAAGATTAAGAAAATTTGACTTGGATATATTAGAAATGAAACAAGTAGCTATTCTTTTATTCATTTCATATTGAGGATATAATTCTTATAAAAAATTTCCCATCATCATTAATCTTTCAAAAGTCATAATTTATCATAAGAAGATAAGATATATATATATATATATATATATATATATATATATATATATATATATATATATACCAATTAAGTCAGTAAACAGACTTAAAAAAATAATCCAAAGGGAGTACTTAATGCACAGCTGATTAATATATGTAAAACATATATAAAGAAACCTATGCAGAGCAAAATATCATTAAGAACAAGAAAATTATTAAGTATTTGCATTGGGTATTTGCTTAACTATAGATCTTGGGTGGTTAGATAACTACCTATATCAATGTAAATTTAATTATTTGTCCCACTTAACGAATAAAATAATATGGGGGTAAAATTTTAAAATTTAAAAAAAAATCAAAAAACTTTTTTAAAAAAAGACAAGGGGAGCTAACTATTAAAAGAACAAATTTTTAAAAAATCAAATAACTGTATCATTAACTTAAATATAAATAAAAAATACATTATATCACTAATGGTTGTTTATTAACTGATTAAAACGATAGAGAAAGTATCCAGTATCACTGAATAGCTTTCAAAAAATCTTAATCAAATATAGATATCAGTAAAATTCAAATAATTATTCATTTGGTTAAAAATCAAATAAAATTGATAATACTATGGAATTGTAAAAAAAAACACATTAGAAAAAAGTTTTTAAATAAATATAAACTTAAACTGATTAAAACAATAAATAAATTATCCAATATTGTCTGATAACTTCCAAAAATTTTAATAAACATAGATACTGTTAAGTCTGAACTGAATAAAAATATGACAATAATACAAGTTTCCTAAAAATATATATTAAAAGGAAAAAGAATTTATAAATAAATCTAAGATTTAACTGATAAAAATAATCAAAGTATCCAATATCATCTGATAACTTTTTAAAAAATTTGAATAATCGTACATACTGGTAATTTTTTTTCTCCAATGTTAACATCCAAAAATAAATTATATGTAAAAATAAGATTGTAACATGACTAGACAACAAAACAATGAAATGTTGCAGTACATGATTATCTTTGAGGTAGAACTTTTAATCAGAGCTTCCTTCTTTAAAAAGAACACATTCAAATTTTTTTTGTGGCTTGAAGTAAAGGGATCCATATTGATTGAGGATATTAAAAATCACATTTAAAGAATCAACAGCAATTAACTTGAATCTCAATAATAAATATCTGAACAAGTAAAACATTTTGACTAAAATTTTACAAAACATGAATGAAATCATATTGTTATTTGTTTGGTCCTGAAATTGTCTCTTTATTATGATTGTTGATTATTTGAAAAAAAACATTTTTGATCATACGTTTATTGATGAACAAATTAAACGTATGATCAAAAATGTTAACCAACAAAATAAACAGTGTACTACTCCATACAGTCAACAAACATATATCGAACTTTTTTATTGTAACCAAATGCACTACAATTATAAATCCGATGAAAAAATATTGAAAACATTGATTCACAAAAACATACTCCCCACTGATCCTAATAAAAAAAATAAAACTTATTTATTATAATAAGTTTAAAACCTCGAATTTAGTCATTAGAAATAATTCCTCTCCCTCGATTGGGGTTTTGCAAAAAAAACAACGTTATATATAAAATTAAATGTCCTTTAGGAGATTGTATCTCTGATAATAATAATATATATGTTGGTTTAACCTCAACTATCCTGTCGAGGAGACTTACAATGCACGTTTCTGACACAAGTTCAATAGCTCAGCATTTAAAAAAACATTCATGCCCAACAACACAACTACGAAAAATTCTCACCGACAACAGAACAATATTAGAACATCAAAATAATAAACAAAAACTTCAGATTCTCGAAGCACTACATATTAGAAACCTGCAACCAGCACTTAATAGAATTAATTTTCGAACCAGTGTTAATGTACTTAAATATCTTTAGCTACTGGCACTAATTATAGAATTACATTTAAAAGAGGATGATGCTATCCTTGTGTGCAAGTGATAGTTCGGCACAATTGGCGTGCAGAGTGTGGAATGTTGCTTTGTTTATGCCGTCCTCGACACCATGCCATTTTTTGGTAAGGATAGCTTGGATGACGGTGGTGAGTGTCTTGTCTTTTGCCGTTTCCGTTGCAACTTCATCAATTGTCATTGCTTTAGGGGTTGAGGTTGAGAGGATGTAGTTTATATATTCCTCTGCTATTTTTTGTTCTCTGTTGCTTGGTGGTAGGTGCGTTGGATGGCTGCTGAGATAGTCAGCTGGGTTGTCATAGCCTGGTCTGTATACGACGGTTATGTCGTATGGTTGCGTTCTCAAAACCCAGCGTTCAATGCGTGCTGATAGTTGGGTGCAGGTGTTGTTAAAAATGGATGTTAGGGGTTTGTGGTCTGTAAAGACAGTGAATGGAGCTCCAAAGATATATATGTGAAAGTGTTCACACGCCCATGTGATGGCGAGTGCTTCACGTTCTGTTTGGGAGTATCTCTGTTCAACTGTGGATAGAGCACGACTTGCAAATTGTACTATCCGTCCATTTTGTGACAGCACGGCAGAAATGCCTACCGGACTGGCATCCGTATGTATTTCAGTGTGTTTGTTCGGGTCAAAGTAGGCAAGTGAGCATGCTTTGCTCAGTGCCTCCTTAATGTTTTTTAGACATTCAGTGTGGCGTTCAGTCCAGGACCACTGTGTGTTTTTTTTTTGTTAGTTGACGTAGTTCATGGGTGAGGGTTGCATAGTTTGGAATGAATTCTGCCCCACAGAAGTTAGTCATCCCCAACAAGCTTCTGATTTCTGATGCGTTTTTAGGGTCGGGTAATCCAAAGATTGCTTTTATTTTGAGGTCGCTTGGGCTGATGCCTTCATTACCGAAGGTGTGTCCAAGGAATTCCAGTGACCTCTTGTTGTACTCACATTTGCTGCTATTTAGGGTGAGTCCTTTTTCGCAAAGTCGTCTGAATATCACATGGAGATTTTGGTCGTGGTCTTGCTGGTCCGATCCGAAGCAGAGGATGTCGTCACTGATGTTGATGGCTCTCTTGATCCCTGTAAGTGCTTGACTAATTTCTTCCTGGAATATCTCACTTGCGGAGTTGACACCAAAAAAAAGTCTTTTATATCTGTACAGGCCCAGGTGTGTTGCAAAGGTGGTTATATATCGGGATTCTTCAGCTAGTTCCAATTGGTTGTAGCCTTGGTTAAGATCCAATTTGCTGAAAACATTAGCTCCTGATAGAATAGTTTTCAGTTCATTGAGTGTGGGGGTTGGGTGTCGTTTCCTTTTGATAGCTTTGTTTGCCGCCCTCATGTCGATGCAAATCCTGATTTTATTTTGGCCCTTTTTGGGTACTACAACAATAGGAGATACCCATGGGGTTGCTCCGTCTGCCTTTTCAATCACTCCCAGATTCTCATCTTTGGCTATTAACTCTTCTATATCCTTCCTTACGTGAAAGGGGACCCTGCGGTATCTCTGAGCGATGGGTGGTATGTTTTCATCTATGTGTAGGTGAACTTTTTTCTCTTTGAGTTTACCCAGACCATTGAACAGGTCTACATAGTCCTCTAGAAGTTTAAGAGTGAGGAGTGGGGTCTGTGCATCAGAGTTACTGATGTGGTTGGCTGAATGAGTGTTTGCTGACAGTAGTTTGAGCCTTTTACATGTTTCCCAGCCAATAATGGGTTTTTCTGGGTTCTTTATAACATGTATGTCTGCTTAGCAGGAGATGCCTCTAGACTTTAGAAGTGTGCTGAATTGACCTAGGACTGGGGTGGCTTCCTTGACACCGAATCCAGATATTACGGTTTTTGTGGGTCGGAGGAGGGGCTTTGGTCTTAGGGATTTGTAATCTGCCTCAGACAAAATGTTTATGGTGGCGCCAGAGTCAGCTAACACATTGAACATTTGATGGCCATCACCAAAAGATAGGTCAAAGTAAGGAAGGTTTTTCACTTTACCTGTATGGAATACATATTCCGTGTCACTGCCGCTGTTTAAGTCTCATTGATGGTCCTCAATGTAATTTACCGGTCGTCGACTGGTTTGAGCTTGTGGGCATGGGGGGCGGTTTGTTCTTCGCCGTCTGTCCTCATCATTTAGTTTTCTGAAACAGACAGAGGCGAAATGTCCCCATCTCCGGCAATAGGCACACTGGTTCTGGAATGCAGGGCAGGATGTCGGTCCCCATTCATGTGGGTATTTCCCATTGCAATTTCTGCTCCGGTTTTGCTGGGAGCATTTGCGTGGCCATTGTTGTTCATGCGTGACTTTGTTGGCTACTGCATTAATGGATGTGGTAGGTTTTGTAGTAGAGTTGGCGTCTTCTAAGTGCATCTGTTCCATTTGTTTGGATATGGTTTTTGTCATTTTGGCATAGTTTATTAGATCGCCTAGGAGCATGTTTGGGTTCATCAGTCCCTTTTGGCGAACTTTTTCTGATAAACAGCCCGTTATTAGCTGGGATTTTATTTCTGTATTTCTGTCTGTGAAACGGCACATAGCTGCTGCCTCTTTTAATTCCCGATGAAAGTCCTCTATGTTTGGGGTGGTTTGTTTTGTTTTTTTTTCGGAATATAAATCTGTTATACTCAGTGTTGTTTTCTAGGTTGAAGTGGTTTTGCACAGCCAGGACGAGCTTATTGAAGTGTGTTTCGTTTTTTTCTGGTGTGGTTTGTTCAGACGGTAGTTCGTCAATAAGATCATTTACTTCTTTGCCAACAAAAATTAAAAGTATAGCTTTTTTCCGTTTATCGTCTTCTATGTTGTATGCAGTGAAATAATTTCTCAGTCTGTTGACATATTTTGTCCATTTTGCTGCTTTGTTTTTTGATTCGTATTCAAATTCTGGGTAATGTGGTAAAGCGGCCATGTTAGTTTGTTTTTTTTCAGCACGTGGGCAGGTTTCTTCTTTTCTTCTTGTTTTGGTGAGTAAATGACTCTTTCTTCGTCGCCAATGTAAAGTCTTTATATCTGAGGTAATAGATACTTGCTAGGTATGGACTATTACCAAGATGAATCGATACAATGAATGATGATTAAAGACAGAGGGAGAACAATCATCTGCTGCTATGCCTGGTACATTCCTTTATTGACCAAATTCCCCGGATGTAGTAGGGGCCGTAACCCCTGTGGCATCAGAGGTTATTTCCCTTTTGTTAGTTAGGATATTACAATAACCAATGAAAAATGATAATATAAAAAAAATCCTTCCGCAATTATATAACACTAACCCCACTGGACCATTGTCCTTCACAATTTCGGCCGTGATTCTGTCAGGTCCAGTGTTACAGGTTAGACCTAATTCTCTGGGAAACCTCTCAACAGCCCACGTTGTGATTGATCCTGTTGAGCGGTTATCGGGTCATAAGACTATCTGCTGGTCCACCTGCAGGCTCACCAGGCTGGAATCGTGTTAGCATCAGAAAAAAATAACCAAACCGATCTGATTTTATGAAAGGTTTTTTTTTTATATAGATAACAACACCAACAATGCACGAAAGAAAAAGAAACTAAATTGAAATATCTCTTATATACAAATAGTACCTTCAGTGTTAGTTATTGGAGAGAGGTGGTTTTTGTCTTAACCTTTTTAGATCTAGCAGCTTGTTTAGTGATTTTCGCTTATTGGGCTTGTCAATGACACATGCACACGCAGAACGCCTGATTCAATCTCCAACGGGTTTTCTCAATAGATGATGTCACATCCACCCAGAGATGATTTTCTAGCACCGGGGTTCAGCCGTCTCCTACATGTCAACAATCACAGTACAGACAGGAAGTAATCGCCCCAACTGACACAGCAAAAACTCTCACATTGGCTTGAGGCAAAGCTTATTTATTGAGAATATCCTTGCCTCCTACTAATCAGGTGATGCCACACATAATTAATTCATCCATCTTCTAGCACATGTGTTACCTTCTGACACTGACCAAAGCACAATTTTATGTCGTGATTTTCTTGCATCCTACTTTCTGATATTAACATTTCGTATAAACATCTATTATTGAAAATAGCATTTATTTTTAGAAGTTACATTTTTTTTCTGTAATCAATATGGATTATGTTTCCAACTTTACAAGTAAAACTCTTTAGAACAATCATTATCATCAAACAAGAAAGGATTAACCTTTTTACTGATAATTTCGCATGATATTCTTATCTTTTAATATACCAAAGTCTTCAAAGCCTATCAACCTCTTGGGGTTTTTTGAAGATGCACCTTTATTATTATCCCTATTTCAGGGCGAAATTGCCCCTGCCACAGTAGTTATTCCTCCTGTTCTTCCACTTATTTCCCTGTTTTTGATTTTTTTTTTCTCTCTCCTTGTTTTGTCTGTTGCTTTCTTTAGGCATTAATCCAACAAATGACTTTTATTTTGTTTTGGGGGAGTTTTTTTTCTAGTAATTTGATAAGTGGGCATGTCTGGCACTAGTGGGTAAAGGTTAGGAGAAAAATGTTGATCAGCTATCATTTAATGTTTATTGGGATTTCATTGATGGAGAGAATTCACCGATATATTTATGTGTGTGTTAGAATATAGTTTTAAAAAAAGATATTAAACTGTTGTGAGAACAGGAAAGAAGTTGTCATGATGCAGTAGCTAACTTGCTGGACTGCAACTTAAAGTAAGGAAGTTCAAACTCCAGTTACACTATTATGTTCACTTTCAGATTTATACCCTTGGGAAAGGTATGAATTTTCTTATCCTCCCAGCTATGAGCTAATGAGTGTCACTGCTATTCTTCTACAAGGTTGGCTTTGGCATTAAATAACCCATGAAGGTTAATGTACCATTAAACAAAGAAACCAAATCCTTATGAGAACAAGAGCAAATAGAGATTACATAACTCTACTCTTTTACATTTTTCTCTCTTACATATACACTCAACTAAATGATTTGCTCTCTATCCTCAGGGATAATAGTAGTTTCTTTCATTTAGAAAAAAATAGAATATGAGTGGATTTAGGTAAGGGTTTGCACAGGTACAGACCCACCTTCTTGGTATCCCCTCTCAGACTCAGTGTCATTGTTGGGGATGTTGGATCTTGGACAGCTGGGTCAGTTGCAGTGAATGCACAGACTATGCTTTGATGCAATGGATGTTTTTCTCACTCTTCATAGTACATGTGATAGATGGTTATTGACTCCTTACAAGGGTTCGTCCACTCTTTAGCAGATCTTATTTCATCATGCTAACTGTCCAGCAATCATTTCTCATCAAGTGTGTGTATATACATATATATATATATATATATATATATATACACACACACACTTAAAGTGTCTTCAAAATGTATCAAGACAGAAATCAATGACTGAAACATTTTCTTCAAAATTGTCCCTTCGACTTACATAGCACTTATTTTAGTAAGTTTTCCATTGGTCATCACATCTAAAACTCATTAGATATGAAGTATGTTATCATTTTTTTAATGTCCTCAACCTCCTCAAATCTTATCTTTTGCAATGAATTTTCATTTTAGAAAACAATGAAAACTCATGAGTTTAGTTTAGCAAGTATAGAAGATGCTACACTTCCACAATCTTGTGTCACCAAAATATTTGATTCAAAAAGTATTGGCTGTTTTCATAGTTGGGTTTTTTGTTGTTGTCGGGGGTGGGATTGGCACTGACATAATTGTATAAATTGTTCAACTGTGCACATATTTTTATTTAAGTTTCAAAATTTAAAGCATCAGTTCTAATACTTTTTGATTACATCTTGTATTATAGAAATTTTTAAAGTTTTTTAAAAACAGAAACTCATATATCTTTGAAAATGCACTGTATGTATATGTAATTATGAAAATCATTGTAATATAGTCATAACAAGTTAATCCCCTTGATTGGAATTCTTCAATGATGTTATTCCAGAGATAGAAACTAAAGTTCACTCTGTAAAAAAACATGAATGTACATGGAATAGCACTGTTGTTCTTAATGCATGTCTTGTTGCAATATATTACATCATGTCAGAAGTGAAGAACAAGCATGGACATAATGCGACCGCCAATGCAAATGACTAGGACCGGCAATGTAGAAGAAAATTTTAGTATATGGTTCCAAAAATTTGAATTGTACTTTGTGGCGTTAGAAAAAACGCTAAAGCCAGACAATGTAAAATGTGCTCTATTTCTGCTGAAGAAAAAAGCAATAGAAGTGCGCAATGCACTAACATTCACAGATGCAGAAGGTAAGTATAAGGCTTTAGTTCTCAAATTTAAAGAATTTATTGAGGGCAAAAAAGGCTTAGCCCACAAACATTACGTCTTCAACAATAGAGTCCAGAAAAAAGGACGAGTCATCCAAGGAGGAAGTGATATTACCACGGAGGAGCGCTTGACGCAAGAGACCCGCCCCAGTTTGTCATCTATGTGATCATGAAATCGCGGTGGGGGGGGGGGTAATGAAACTGAAAGGCAGAACCTGCAGACTGCTGTCTCCGACGAGCCAACTGGGATTCATCATTCAAAGAGACCAAGAGTGGCGAGCTGTTATTTATGTGAATTCAGCAATCATACATGGCTGGATAAAAATAAAACAGGTAGTAAACCAAGTGAACAAGAGATGAAATGTGACAACGAAGCTGTGTGAATTAAATTCCTTTCATAGCAACACCGAAAGAAAGTGACAAAAAGTGACGAGCAAAATGGCCTACCTTGAAGTTCAAAAATGGTGCGAATGTATCTTGCATGTCGAGTACTGGAAGTACAGTAAAAACGGAAGCGTAAATTGTAGGCCCCGCATCTCGTCTCATATGCAAATTTCGGTCAGCCAAGAACCGGTATTAAAGAAGCATTGTGGGGAGGGGCAGTTTGGTTGATTACTTCACTGCAGAATCACGCAAACCAGTGTGTATTGACATTACAAGTAAGAGTGAGTGAGAGAGAGAAACAGAACTGGTGGTGAACATTCGGCAAGTGAGAGAAAGAGACAGAGAAACAGGGCCGGTGGCGAGCAGTTAAAGGACTTCAGAAACATTCCTTTCTTTCTTAACAAACATCACCTCAAAGACTGGAAAATGTGGCTTTGACTACCTAAAAGACAGAATGATATGTGACTGTATAATATCTGGCCTATGGGGTGAATGTACGAAGGCAAAATTAAGAAACCTAGCAGACCTGGACAGACCTTGGACACAGTAATAAGAATATGTAAAAATGACGAAATTACAAAAACAAGCACACAAGACAGAGAAGACCTAACTGTTCACCAAGTAAGGCATAAAGTAAATCCAAAAGTTATCATCGTAGGAAATGGACACAGGAACACGAGTTCAAATACTGGACGAGACTGATTGCATTTCACATAGCACTAATACCCTTGGGAAAAGTATGAATCCAATTATTCTCCCTCCTGCTATGGGTAAATAGTAAGACAGACTGGGTTCTTCAGCCTTGGTGAGGCAACTAGTCTAGGAGAAGGAAAACTCTGAATTCAAACCTGTTAAACTCTGCTTAAAAATTGACCTTGTGTCATATCCTGCCCGAGCAGAGGGGTTGGGTAAATAGGATAAAGTAAACCCACATAAAAAGAATGTGTACAACCAAGAGAAGAATGAGTTCATGCTACGAGATAAAAATGAATGTGGGAGATGTTGCTATAACCACATGGATAAAACATGCCAGCAAAGGAACAGACATGTAGAAATTGTCAGAAAGTATGACATTTTTTTTAAAATGTACCAAGAAAACAAAAGTCCAATATATAAATGAGCTATAAGCTATGAAAAAAAAAAACAATGAAACTGACTCCTACAATCCATTTTTTGTTGACACATTGAAGCAAGTGTGTACTGCTTCTGTACCTAATGATTCACAGTGGATAGTTAACCTGACATTAGAAGGGTTAACAGTTCTGTTGAAACTTGATACCAATAGTGATGTGAACATACTGTGGATATCGTATTACAAAAAGGTGAAAAGGAAGCCAGAGATAAAGCCAAAATATGACTGACTTCTTACACTGGCATTGTAATACCAATTACAGGAAAGATATATATTACCATCAACAGGAAAGGTTCATTACATGAACTATGCTTTATTATTACTCTGAGAAAAGTTCAGCTTATAGTAGGAAAAGACGCCTGTGAAAAGTTGAACATAATTAAGCGAGTAAACCTTATTCAAAATCTGGACAAAAACAATGTACTATATGTCTATAAAGAGTTATTTACAGGGATAGGTTGTTTACCAGGGCATGGGAACATAAAAATGAAACACAAAGCAGTACCTGTTATCAAAGCATGTAGAAAAATCCCGTTCACCATGCTTAACAAAGTGAAAGTGGAACTTGATAGAATGGAAGTGGCAGGAGTTATAAAAAGAATAACTCAGCATGATGCATATCATGCATAAACCAGACAGAAAATTAAGAAAGCCTCAGTAAAGCAATCCTCCATGAGCATTTTAAATTACCCACATGTAAGGAAGTAATGATGAGAAGGGCCAGAGCAGAAATAATCTCCAAGTTGGACTGCTCAAAAGCATTCTGGCAACTACAATTGGATGAAAAAAGTTCTGGGTTATGCACTTATATAACGCCAGAAGGAAGATATACATACCAGAGATTGCTGTTTGGGATATCATCAGCACCTGAAATATAACACAGAACAATACATGATATGTTTGAAGGTATGAAAAATGTGGTAACCTCCATAGATGACATAGTGATTTGGGGAACTGACACAAAATCATATTTACAAACAGGGAAGAAAGTGCTCAACATTTGTAAACGCAATAATGTAACTCTCAACCGAGAAAAATGTCAAATTGCTGTAATGGAATTAACATTTCTGCGAAACTGACACACAGCCAATGGCTTGAAACCAGACCCAGCCAAAGTGAAGCCCATTGTAGAATTCACACCAAGCAGATGTTGCAAGATTTTTAGGCATGGTAAAATCACCCTGCCAGATATACAGAGAATCTTTCTCAATGAACATTTCACATGAGGAGTTTACTAAAAGTTAACGTAGTCTTCACATGGGGCCAGAACACAAGAAAGAATACAATGAACTAAAAAAGCTGCTATCATCACAACCTATGATACAATTCTTCACTCTTCAACTACCGATAAAAATTTCATGTGACACAAGCAAAAAAGGATTTGGTGCTATACTTGTGCAGCAACATGAAGACCAGTGGCTACCTGTCGCATATGCATCCAGGGCGAGAAGAGACACACAAAGTAGGTATGCCCGTATAGAGGCTCTGGCAATACAGTTTGCTTGTGACCAGTTCCATCAGTATGTATATGGAAGACCAGTGCAACTGGAAACAAACCACAAACTACTAGTAGTTATACTTAAAAAAGCACTGAATGATTGCCCAGCACAGCTACAAAAGATTTAACTCAAGACGCAAAAATATGATATGCACATCAGCTATATTCAAGGAAAGTCTGTGTAGTGAAAATTCAGGTGAAAATCGCCCCTCACCTCAGCACAAACGTCAGCACATATGCTCCGTGTGCAAGATATATTTTTTGACCGGAAAAAACATGGCTGTCCTGAGCGAGCTCATATTGCAAAATGGTCACATATTTTTACACCAGCAGTCACATAAAATCATGGAGAGTGAAGATACACATGCAAATGAGGGCAGGCAGAAAAGAACATTAAAAACAACGAACATCGTCACTCAGCGCCTTTTTTGCGCTTGCATTGGATACGAATTGATTAGACGAGAAGCAGCGATCAGTTTCAGGAGAGGATAATTGTTGAAAACGAAAGAAGGTTTTTGGTTAGACATCAGTCTTTTTTTTTTTTTTTTTTTTTTTGTGTCGTTTAGAGATGTGACAACAATTTTACCAGGCTCAGTCTGTGCATTATCACATACAGCAATAGCAGATGATATAAGGAACACTGACCCAACTGAGCTTGACATTGAAGATCAGGTAACAGCCGTGATCAAATAAATGCCAATTACTAATCAAAAAAATTAACGAAACAAAACCAATGACAGTATCTGACCTGATAATGCAAATACTAAAAAATTACATCACCCATGGCTGGCCAGAAACAAAAGCTGCAAAAATGACTTTAAACCCTACTTCAACCACAGAACTGAGTTGGTGCTGTTCCACAGCATCATACTGAAAAGAGAACACATTGTAACCCCAGCAAAATTAAGAACAAATATCCTAGGAAAGATGTATGCAGGCCATCATGAAGAGAAATGCAAATGCCAAGCCATAGTATGTTTTTTGCCTTGGTATAAACAAAGACATTGAACAAATAGTACAAGAGTGTAACTTGTGCATGACCTACAGACATGCACAACCAAAGCAACCTCTTATTAGCCACCAAATACCAACGCAACCATGGCAAAAAGTATCTGTAGATCTGTGTAGACACAGTAACAGAATATCTAATAGTACTGGATAGCCACTCAAACTACCCAGATCTATACCAGATACCAAATCAAACAAGTGAAGCAGTAATTACAGCAATATAACATAGTTTCAGCTAGTTTGGTATAGCTGAAGAAGTATTCTCAGACAATGGACCATGTTTTGCATCAGCATGGGGCTTCAAAAGAACAACCTCATCACCGCTATACCCACAATCAAATTGACTAGTGGAAAAAACTATAAAATCTATAAAAAACATACTAAGGAAATGCAAAGACCCATCATTAGGATTACTAATCCATCAAACTACCCCAGGTGAATCTGGATTATTGCCTACAGAAATGTTGATAGGGAGAAAATTAAGAAATAACCTCCTAGAGCTAATATAAAATCACAACATAAGTATAAGCCTCAAAGAAAAAGACAGATAAAGGGCAAAACTAAAATTCTATTTTGATAGACGAGAATCAAGGGAACTGCAATTATTAAAACCAGAAGACCTAGTTCAAATATAAAACCCTAGAAAGAAAAGATAGAGTGAGACTGACATCGTAAAAACTGAAGTTGCACCATGCTCATTCACAGTATTGGCAAGCTCTAACACACTACTACAACAAAATTGTAGGGATCTGCTGAAAATCCAGAAGATGGATGTGGCAGAAGAAAGTTTGCTGAAATGTGTCACGAAACAAAAAATCTCGTCTCTGTGTGCATCGGTATGACAGTAGGAGAGCTACTGTCATACCGATGCACACTCTTGGAATGTCTCCCTCTTTCTCTCATTTACATAGAGCTTATGCAAAACACCATACATTTGCATAGACAAGCCAGTTACCTATGTTCACTTGCCTGGGGAGGAGACCAGCACTAGTGTCTTTTCTCCTGGGTTGTTTCCTGGGCATTCGGATGCAAAGTGACCCATCCTTTGGCATCAGAAGTATCGTAACCTTCGGCACGATCTTCGTACCCAGTTGTCTGTCCTCGTTGCATGTCTCTGGGTGCTGCCATTATCCAGGTAGTTGGTATTAGCACACGTACAGCACACTGAGTTTCTCCCAATCACCTCCACAGTATCTGCATGTGGTCACTGAGCCACTGCAACAATTTGGTTTACAGGTCTAAAGTCTTCAACCAGGATGGCTCAAGCTCTTGCACAGCGTTGAATAAAAAAGTAGTTTGGGAAAGACTTAAATTTCTATCTTTCTTGATCAAAGCTGTCAGAATTGAGTATGGTTCTTGTCTGTAACTAGAGTCTATTCCATACTATACTACTAATTATCTATGAAAGTTAGCTGAAAAGTTCATAGGCTGACCAAAATACTCTCATGGAATCTAACTAAATGTGGTTTATTTTTCAACATAGCCTCTCTTGCAATCAACACTCTTCTTGCATTAGTGTTGCAGTACTTTGGTCCCATTGGTCAAAAAAGTCATCAATGGCAGATATGACATCCTCATATGAATTTTTCAGCTCACCCTCAGAATATGAATAATACTCTAAAGTTCCTTTAAGATTTAGAGATGAAGTATTTTTACAATTACAAATATTTTTATTAATTTGCTTTGATTTATTTTTGTTGATTCTGATTAAAAAGATTTTTTATTGATATATTCTTAGGATATTAAATAAAGACAAGAAGTTAGAATAAAGAAACATCTTAGTTGGATGCCTTGGACATTCTTTACCCCTTTTGACAATGGAGGAGCAACCCTCTGGGACTGGATTTATTTTCTATGAAAACATATACCTAAGTTTGCATTTTTGCTGAAAAATGGTTTTGAGTATTTTCTAGAACACAGCAATTTACACTAACTTAATCATGAAAATTTGCTGAAATAGGAATTAACTATTGTGTAATATAATGGCTGAGAGATTTCGTTTTATATATCTTGCCTTTCGGTTTAGTTAGGCTGAGAACCTTTCACTTAGCACATGGATTAGGTGCAACATGAGCGCAGGTGTTCACGTAGGATGTGTAGTTCGCAGATGTCAAAATAAAAATCCCAGATAGGAATTGTGACCGGGGGATGTGAATGATGTCATGTACTGGAAGCGTGCGCGGAGGATTTGGGGGATTTGAAAAAAGTCAGTGAGTTGAGTTTTTGCCTCCGAAGAAGGTTGACTTTCAGAGCTTGCCGAGACCTTGCACCGGGTGCCACACGTGGTTTTGGGCAGATGGAAAAGTCAGCATAGAAAGAGTGTGTATCACTCTCCTTATGTCGAAAAAACTTTTAACTCAAAGGTAATAAAAAGTTTCGTACCTGAACTAAGAAGTCGTAAGTGTTTTTTGTGTTTCGGGATTCCTATGTTATCTATATGAGTTATGAACATTCTATGTACATTTCACATATTCATGTATGGCTATGTAACAATTGTTAACCTTTGAGATTTTAAGAATCTTTGTAAACATCCTTTCACTGTTAACTGGAATTTGAATTAACTTGATTTTTTGTTTTCATGATTATCAAGTTATCAAACATTCAATAAAGAGTTTGCTAAAACACCCATTTTTAAGTGGATTCTAATTTATTTTCTAAGTTCATATAGACAAAGATGTATCTCTCACATTTGAAAGCATAAAAGCCTGAATAACAAAATGATAATAGACTTGTGTCCAACACAATGAAGCAATTTGTTAAAAAAAAAAAAGTCATCAGTTAATATGCAACATTAATGTCATTTAAATAATATACATTTATGTACTAAACTTTAGATTTTAGGCTTAAACTCTGGTAATCTGAATTTTGACACTCTTGTTTCTAATCCTATCTAATTTGTAATAGGAAAATAACTTCTTTTAATTTTATTTACCTTATGATATGATCCTAACAAGTACTACCACTCTAGGTCAGATTGTACCTGGGAGTAGTGACTGAAAGGGGTTACTCTATACTCATCCAGAACTCCAGAAATGAAGCTTGGTCTCCAGATGCAGTTGATGTATTCTAGGCTCTACTGGCAGGGATGTCTATATAGGATGAAAGTGTAGTGCATGCACGCTGTGAAACGTTACATATACAATATATATATATATAGTTTTGTATGTGCAATACATTTCACATAGCCCATAGATGATATATTTTGATCCTTGGCAGATGTGTCAGCTTGTGACATTTTGATCCTAGGCAGATGGTATAGACAATCAAAAAGGAAGTGTATGATTGAATGATTACAGATTTGTTCTTACTTAATTATCAAAACTGTTATGATTAACATCCATGAAAGAAGGGTTAGTTGTGGATGGAATACAAGTTTTCTCTGCAGCTACTTTTAATGTAGTCACTGTCTACTAAAGACAACCAAACAAGAGTTGGAACTAAAAGTAACAAGACAGAATAATACTTGTCACTTTGTTCAGCACCTAGTGACCCTTCAGATATACATCTTTCATCCTCCACAATCCTCAGCTTTGAATTTCCTGGTAACAGAAAAAGACAAATC
>CAUZXS010001725.1:97500-130773 GCA_963585895.1 Sepioteuthis lessoniana | reverse complement strand
GGGCTTTGGGGAATGCTGAGTACTCCTTCATTGCCATTGCTCCCAGGTCCACTCTGGCCCAAATTGGTATATATATATATATATATATCACCCGAATATGGTCATTAAAACAAAAAGGTAAACATGGAAGATCCCCCGGCATATTAACTGTATGCAAAATAACAGAGGAATATAGAGGTTAAAACTGGTATTGGATGGATTCATTTGCACACGCGAAATATATATATATATATATATATATATATATATATATATATATATATATATATATATGTATGTATGTATATGTCTGCTTGTGCATATATATATATATATATATATGAATACAACTATCTATCTATCTATCTATCTATATATATATGCATGTACACACACACACATATATATATATATGTATATATATGTATATGTATGTATATACATGTATATATATATGTATGTATATATATATATACGTATACATTTATATATATATATATATGCATGTGCATATATATATATGTATATATCTATCTATCTATCTATCTATCTATATATATATATATATATATATATATATATATATATATATCTTTGTGCTGTCCGCATTAGCACTTTATGAGAGATAAGAAAGCAACCCCTGTTGAAATTAAGTGAAATCCTACCCCGGTGTTAGCTTATTAAATTTCTCTAACCGAAAAAAGATTACGTCATAGCTTAAAAATATTTTTTTATTATATATAATTATTTTATTAAATAAATACAAATCGAACCCTGACCCTATACCCTTATCTTACATTTACTCCTACTCCTGCCGAGAAAACGCTGAAAATAATTCATTAAAACGAAAAAAGAAGTTAATTTGACGAGATTTTTTAATACCAAGATTAATGTATAAGAAGACTGTCTTTCATAAAAAATGGTTGATTTTGTACGGATGAAATAAACCGGATTATATATATATATATATATATATATATATATATATATATATATATATATACACCATTATGATGAAATAAATCAATATACACATAAATGGTTGATTGATAGAGTGATTGATTTTAGCACCCTATTATATATATATATATATATATAGTGCTAAAATAAATTGATCTATCAATCCATCTATATATATATATATATATATATAATATGGTGTTAAAATAAATAAATATATAAATAGCTCCATAAGAGTACATCACTTATGAGTTCGTCCCTGCTTCTCCAGCAGTGTCCTACAAGGGTGGTTCGTCTAACTTGAATAGTTTTCGTGATAGGAGGCAGGTGGCCGTACAGTTGGTGTCTTGTGGGGTGTTGCCGCCCGGACCTGTTCAAGATTGCTGGCAACATTCTTGTGTAATTGCCGTCTATGGACCCCCACACATGGCCGTGCAAAAGCGGGACGACAAGCAGGAACATACATTCAGCAACTATGTGAGGATACGGGATGTTGTCCGGAAGACCTGCCTGAGGCGATGAACAATATGGAAAAGTGGTGACAGAGGGTCAGGGATATCCGTGCTACCAGCACGACATGATGATGATGATGATGATAAATAGCTGATTGATGGAATGATTGATTGATTGAATTTAGCACCATAATATATATATATATATATATACACTATGCTACTAAAATCTATCTATCTATCTATCTATCTATATATATATATATATATATATATATATATATATCAACTAATTTACCAATTATATATAGATATTGATTTATTTTAGCACCATAGTGCATATATATATACGCTATGGTGCTATGGTTAACCAACCAATCAACCAGTTATATATATATATATATATATATAATCATGTATATATGTATACGAAAATATATATATATATATTTTTTTATATATATATATGAATATATATATATATATACAGAGAGAGAGAGAGAGAGAGAGAGAGAGAGAGAGAGAGAGAGAGAGAGAGAGAGAGAGAGATACATATATATATATATGTCCATTCATATACATATATACGGACATATATATTAGCAGATCATATATATATATATATATATATATATATATATATATATATATATATATTAATGGATGATTGTTTGTTTGATTGATATTTCATGGCATATCAGTCCATCTCCGTTTATTTTATACCCTAAGATTTGGGATTCCTGTTTATATTTACGGTTTTTCAGTTTATTCTTTTTTGTACGCACCGATAGAAGGCTAACAGACATTAAAGTCCTGGTTCAGAGTGTACCTGGGAGTAATTATCACGACGGGGTTCTTCAGAATAATCAGAATTGGAACCTCACTCTCAGATGAATTTTTTGTGTCATAATCAGAACACTCTTTTATTTGAGTTAGTAATCTCTCCTGAAGGAGATTAATTCTTTGCCCACCACCTAGTTTGTGTGCATATATATAAAAGGAATAAAAAAAAAACAATATACTCATATATATATATATATATATATATATATATATATATTCAATTCACAATATAATTCCTCTACTTTAAAAAGAAAATGTAGATTTAAAAAAACAAATTGTATGAATATGATCATAGTCTCTGAAAGTCATATACAGTTTTTTTTTTCCTTTTTCTATTTGAGTTTCCCTTTTACAGTGATTGCCAATCAACCATTTACTTCAGGACTCAAGGCTTACTGTCGTCCGTCCATCGCACTAACCACTGGATCAACCCAGCTAGTACCTCCCTGCAAGGTCTATAGTCCCAGGAAATAACCTTCTCTTTGTCAGTCCACGGCTTTTACTGCCATTACGATCGCAACCAACCCCCACTAATATCACCGGTAAAGAGAAAATAGAAAAAAAGAAAAAAAAGAAGCAAAAAGAAAGAAAAAGGAAAGTATAACTCCTTCCATCTACCGTATATTTTAATGCTATTAATGGCATCCATAGAAAGCAAAGAAGAGAAATCTGGATGTTTTTGTTTTTTTTTAATATATTTCTTTAAGATTTTTTTCTGCTTTTTTTCTTCTTTTTTCTAAGATGGTGTAATTCGATTCTTGTAATAGTTAGCACATGTTACCAGGAGGTTGGGAACCGGTGAAATCGCTCGGGCAATCGCCGGAGGTATGTTCCGATTCAACAACGAAATTGCAAAGTATGTAAGTTAGTAAGTGATGAAGGAAGGAAGGAAGGAAGGAAAAGAGTTGAAAAAGGAAAAAAAAAAAAAAAAAAAAAAATAGAAGGAAGTAAAGAAAGCGTTCTTGAGAACGAGAGATGAACGAAAGTAATAGAAACGATAAAATAGAACTGGCAATTATATATATATATATATATATATATATGTATATATATATATAAATATGTGTGTGTGTGTTTGTGCGTGTGTGCGTGTGTGTGCGTGTGTGTGTGTGAGCGTTTATGTGCGAGTACATTTATATATATATACATATATGTATATATTTATGCTTAGTATATATATATATAAATATATATATACTTATATATGTGTATGTATATCTAGTTGGGCTACCCTATTTTGGACAGGGTATCCCAACTACTTATCTGTATGCATAATTGTTGTGATATATATATATATATATATATATATATATATATATATATATATATATATTCTTATATATGTGTATGTATATCTAGTTGGGATACCCTATTTTGGACAGGGTATCCCAACTACTAATTTGTATGAATAATTGTTGTTATATATATATATATATATATATATACGCACGTTAGGATAACGTAGGCAGAATTTCAAGTTAGATATGTATGTAAACACGGATTAAAGTTAGATAGATGTACTCTATCCCTGATATTGTGCACCATCAATTTAGAAAAGTGGCAAACTATATTATTAATCTTATATATATATATATATATATATATATATGTATATAACGATTTATTGTTTAAAAGAAAAGAAAATATCATGTCAGTGTAACGACTGAAATGGCGGTATTAATACCAGCCAATAAAACAGTGTTCAATCCAAAAAAATGAATATGGAAATACACATTTATTTTTGGATACTTTATTCTAATGACATTTGATGCAAATACATTATATTTTTCATGGTTTTCTTGATATATTAGCCTTATTCCTGCAGAGGCCATATCCTTTTTAAACACACACACACTCACACACACACACACACACACGCACACGTACACACACAAAGGCATATATATATATATATATATATACACACAGGGTGAAATGACTCCATAAGGAAAGAAAGAAAAAATATATTAGTATTAAAAAGAAAAAAAAAAGACACCAAACTCACTATTGTAAGTTTCACAGTCTTTTGATAAAACGTTTCGTTTCGTTTCGTTATATCTTACGGTAAAGGAAGTTATATGGATGCACTACATGGACGCTAGTTAAACGGCTGGAGAAAAGGCTTGAGGGCAATTACACAAGAATGCTGCGAGAAATATTGAACAGGTCCTGGAGGCAACAGCCCACAAAGCAGCAGCTGTACGGCCACCAACCCCTATCACGAAAACTATCCAAATTAGACGAACCAGACATGCTGGAGAAGCAGGGAAGAGCTCGTAAGCGATGTACACCTATGGACCCCTTCACATGGCCGAGCAAAAGCAGGGCGACCAGCTCGAACCTACATACATCAGCTCTGTCAGGATACGGGGTGAAGCCCTGAGGACCTGCCGGAGCGATGAACGATAGGGAGAAGTGGCGAAAAAGGGTCAGGGATATCCGTGCTGATGGTGCAACAAGATGATGATGATATCTTACGGCACATCAGTCATTGTAGGTTATTTAATGCCAAATCCTCTTTATACACACATATTAGATATATATGATTTGGTTTGGTTAAATTTTATGACTTATCAACCCTTTTTTATTTAATGCCAAATCCCATTTATACGTATATGTTGATTATATATGATTTGGTTTGGTTGGGTTTTATGGCATATCAACCATTGTTGGTTATTTAATGCCAAATCCTCTTTATACATATGCATTAAATGTATATGATTTGGTTGTGTTGGGTTTTATGGCAAATCAACCATTGTAGGTTATTTAATGCAAAATCCTCTTTATGCATATATATTATATATATTTTGCACTGTTAGTGTAGTTTATTCAATGTCAAATCATCTTTATTCATATATATTAAATACATACGATTTAGTTGGGTTGGGTTCCATGCCATATCAACCATTGTAGGTCATTTAATCCAGATCTTCTTTATACATGCATATTAAATATATATGAGTTGGTTTTGCTTGGGTTTTATGGCATATCAACCATTGTAGGTTATTAAATGTCAAATCCTCTTTAGACCTCTTCGAACGAATTGAGCACTCTGGTATCCGGTAAGGTATAAAATGTAAACAAACGAACGCTACTACTTAATACCTTATAATTCCATAGCTTGTTGGCCGTGCAGTCTGATACTAAGACTAACGTAAAGTTGGGCGGGTTTCGATCCCAGCTTCAGGTGTCCTACGTGTCTAGCCACACTGAAGAGTTGTGATACAACGAAACTGTCTGTCTGTGGATGACAATATATATCAAATATATATTATTTGCTCTTGTTGGGTTTTATGGCATAACAACCATTGTTGGTTATTTAATGCCAAATCCTCTTTATACACATATATTAAATATATATGATTTTGTTTTGTTTTATTTTATGGTAAATCAACCATTGTAGATTATTTAGGTTTGATTTGGTTTGTTTGGTTTTATGGCATATCAACCTTTGTAGGTTATTTAACGCCAAATCCATTTTTATGTAAATAATCAGTTCTATTGAAAACAGTTCAGTTTAGCATAAGTACACAGTTTAATTGTAAAAAAACATTTCCATTTCAAAGTATTTAAGCAGTTATATGTAATAATTCAGTTAAGTGTAAATACAGTTTTAATGTCGAAAAACAGTTCAATTTGAAATAATTCAGTTAAGCATAAGCACGCAGTTTAAGTGTAAGTACGGTTTAATTGTTAAAAACGTTTCTATTTCAAGCTATTCAGTTTACTCAATTCATTCTAGCATAAGTATGCTGTTAGTTCTATTTAACCCATAGATAGGGCCCTATCAGGTGCTACCACTCCGGGCCAGAGTGGACCTGGGAGCGATGGCAATGAAGGGGTACTCCGCATTCCCCAAAGCTCCAGCACTGCTGGAACCTCACCATCAGATTGTTTAGTGTCATATATCAGGACACTCGTTAGGGGGGGTCTTACCCCTCTGAAGAGGTGCAGTCAGTGTATTCTACAGCCCCAGCTGACTGAGCAATGTAGATTATTTAATGCCAAATCCTTTTAATACTTACTTATTAAATATGTGATGGGTAAACACAACATATTTTGTAGGTAATATTTTTAAAAAACGCCTGTGATATTTTTTAAGCACAGCTAAATGGTTTCTAGCATTTCTATCTAGCATAAATAATTTTATCAACTATTAATTATTTGTTTGGACAGAGTGAAGTGGTTTCAATTATTGCTACTTAACAATGTTTTTTTTTTTTTTTGTAGAACACTATTCATTCATTTGTACACAGTAAAATGCTTTCCAGTATCACTGCATATCATTTACAATTCAATAAAGTAGCCTTTTTGTTTACACACTGTTAAATGATCAAACAGTTCTATTTCTAAGAATGCTATATAGCTTAAGTCATTTATTTGCACATTATCTGACCCATGGATAGGACCCTATCAAATGCTACCATTCTGAGTTAAATTAGTCCTGGGGGCTATAGGAATGAAATACTGGACGGTCCCAAAATTTCCAAAACTGGTGCCTCACCATCGGATTGTTTAATATCAAACCAGGATACTCGTTGGGGTGGGTTTGCCCCTCTGAAGAGATTCAATGTATTCTGAGGTGTTTGATGAAAGGATTGTGAAACTTATGATTTGTTGAGTGATTTTTCTTCGCGAGGTTCTTTTTGATGATGATTTTTTACAAACAATATTTTATTTTTTATCTACAATATCTTTTAATATCATATATATATATATATATATATATATATATATATATATATATATATATATATATATATATATATATATATATATATATATATATATATATATATATATATATATATATATAATTTGCAACAACCAATCAGAGTCGCAGATAAGCGGTCTACAATCGTCCAAATAAATAAAAGGCCAATTTATTTATTTATTTTTTTCTTATGTTGCGTGAACTGGAGGGCGTATCAGAGACTGATCATCTCTGATAGCGTCTACTGGGTGAGGGGGGTATGATGTTGGAAGACCCGAAACTCCTCAAGGAACCTAACAAAACATCATTGACGACACCTTCCGGCGCTAAATGTATTAAAGCGTATATTTGAAGTGTATAACCGGGACATTGGCCCAGCGGTTAGAGTGTTCGCCAATGGCCCGGAAGACCTGGGTTCAATCCCAGGTCGAGTCATACCAAAGACTTTAAAAATGGAACTTGATAGCACCTTGCTTAACACTCAGCATTATAAGGTACGGTTCAAGGGTAAAGTGGAGCAATCCAGGGAATGGAGTAGCGCCCTCCCCTACACCTTGGTGTAGTAGCTATCGAAAAGGGAGCCTTCGGGTCACCCTCGACTATGGTCGCTAACTTTACTTACTTTATATATATATATATAAAAGCATTGATAATAAGCATAAAAACTCAGTAAGTTTTCATACAGCTGGATTTTCTTGAATTCCAACACGCATCAAAAACTAAAATGATTTCAATAGTCACTATTTTACCCTTATATATATATATATATATATATATATATATATGTATATATATATATATATATATATATATATATATATATATATATATATATATATATATATATATATATATATATATATATATATATATATATATATATATATATATATATATATATATATATATATATATATATATTTATTACCGGCTCATTGGCAGCGTGGTAGGGTGTTTACCAATGGTACGGGAGACTAGGCATCGATCTCAGGTCGAATCATACCAAAGACTCGAAAAATGGTACTTAATGCCTCCTTGCTTATCATTCATATTATAAAGTACGTATCAAGGGTAAAGTGGAGCAATTCAAAGAAAGGAGTAACGCCGTTCCCTACCTCTCGGTGTAGTAGCTATTTAAAAAAGAGTTTTCTGGTCGCCCTCGACTCGGACCGGTCACTTTACTTGTATACATCTCCTCCCCTCTCTCTCTCTCTCTCTCACACATACACACACACATATATATATATGTATAAAAGGGTCATTCAATATATAAGGTGAATGTTACGTAAGGCGATGAAAAATCGGAAGTACTAATTACAGTTGAATATTTTGAGTATTTTTATATGCCAGAAGCCAATCAGCATGAGCTTCTTTATTGAAAGCTGCCCTCAAAGCTTTTTCTTCACCGGACAGTCGGTGAATTTCCAAGCCGTGAACCGTATTTTCCTCTCAAGTTCATTGTGGCAAGCAATTGTTTAGCAAATTTCTAAACATATTTTTGACTAAAACATACGAGTACCTCTCTGTATACATCACATATTCTTCGGTAAATTTCACATTGTTTGCACTCTTCAATAACCAAGAATTTGATGTCAGACCACTGTTTAATCATGGAGCACTGTATTTGGTTTACGGCCAGTTTGAATATACATATATATATGTATATCGTCAATTTCAGACAATAGAATAGACTTTGCAAGCTAAAAAACTCAACACTACAACTGAAAATGATTTCCAGAAAAAAAAGTGCTGATAATGGAGATCGATAAAGGGTTTTTTTTTTTAAAGAGACTTTGCCCTGTCGGTTGGGGCTGTAGAATACACCTATGCTTTTCTGCAGAGGGGTAAGACCCCCCACCCAATGAGTGTCCTGGATATGACATGAAAGAATCTGATGTTGAGGTTCGAGTGATGCTGGGGCTTTGGGGAATGCGGAGCACCTCTTCATTGTTATTGCTTCCAGGTCCACCCTGACCTGGCGTGGTAGCACCTGAATAGGACTAACGGCATACTTATGCTAATCTGAATTGTTTGACTGAACTGAATACCTTGAAAGAGACATGTTTTTGACAATTAAACCGTACTTACATTTAAACTGCGTGGTAATGCAGAACTGAATTCTTTGAAATGGAACTGTTTTTTGACATTGAAGCTGTATTTACACTAAACTTTGATATTTAACTGTGGGTAAAGAAAATCTGTACTTATAATAAACTGAATTAGCTGAATTAGAACTGCAGGACTAAACTGAATAGCTTGAAATAGAAATGTTTTTCACAATTAAACTGTACTTCCATTTAAACTGCGTACTTATGGTAAACTGAATTGTTTGAAATAGAACAATTTTCCTAAACATGGATTTGGCGTTAAATAACCTACAAAGGTTGATATGCCATAAAAACCCAAACAACAAAAAAAAAAAAAAAAGAAAAGAAAAAAAAGAAACAACATGCCTTAAGTTGTACTTTCATTTAATAATTTCCTGAGAGAAAGAGAGAGAGTCAGACAGACAGACAGACAGACAGAGTTTAAATAGAGGAGGATGGATAATGGGATTAAACAGTAACAGGTGTTATATGACATAGCAGAAACTTTATGATATGTCTACATTTCATTTTCCATCATTTTTTCCCCAGAAATCCATTCCTTTTCTTAAATAAGCATATTTTACAGCAAGATATGAACCTTACCTTATCCAATTAGATAAAAAAAATGATACCTTTGTTTACTTTTATTACTGGCAGCAAAAAAGCAACCCCGCCCCCAAAAAACTTTTCTTACTGGTGGGAATAAGCCTCATTTTTAAAATATACAAATTCATATTAAACCCAGGACACTCATATAAGATGAATAAATTAAACAAAACTTCCTTGAACACTAAATCAATCCAGCTGCGTACAGCCGAGGATCTTCTCCATCCGTGAAAATGACCGAAGATGGTCAAAAGTGTTGTATACTGGCTCGTACCACGTGACTTCCGGTACCTCGGAGGTATAAAAGACGTCATGTTTCTTAAGCACGGAGGGTTCTGCAAGATCTCGGTCAGTTGTAAGACCAACTTCGGACGTAACACCCACGGCGCGAGATTTATAATATTTGTTGGACTGTACCACTTCGGTTAATAAATAATTAATTCTATTTCACTGTGTATCTTTTGCTTACCACGATACAACAAAAAGTGCCCGTACTAGGAGCAACGGAGACTTTGGACAGCTCTAAAAATGACATACAACAACAGTTATGACATCTCGTTAGCCATAACAAAAAGCTGAGTAAAAACGCTCAAAACAAAATCTTTGTCTGCTATCTTCAATAAGACATGCCTACAAGATACGAGGTACATACTATAAGTTTCCAGCCTTTTTTTTTTGTATGGACATTTAAAATAGTCGTAGACTTTTGAACATTCAGTATGTTATTGCTATATATCTTATGAGATGACTGACATATTGTTATGATTTCAGGTTCAAATGAACAGCTACAGTAGGAATTCGAATACACCCTACTAAAGCCTGATTGTCACAGCTGGTGAATTTCAAAAATGCAATCTGACACTTTAGAAGAACTACATGTAATAAAATTGTGTTTTAAACTTGGAAAAAATGCCACAGAAACGTATGAAATGCTTCAGACTGCTTTTGGACCATCTTGCATGAATCGAGCATCAGCTTTTGAGTGGCATAAGAGATTCAAGGTAGGCAGGGAGTCTGTTAGGGATGATGAGAGGTATGGGAGGAGTAAGGAAGTCAATACACCAGAGTTGATTGACCAAAGAGTTAGGGTTAGGGTTACTATGTTGAGGTTTTAAGGGAGTTCAGGAAGAGATTCCGTCGGAAGAAGCCAGCACTCTTCAAATCGGGTCTGAGGCATATCCACCAGGACAATGCACCAGACCACAACTGCATCCTTGTCACAGACTATTTGACCAAGATGGGCATCAAGACAGTTCCTCAGCTTCCCTATAATCTATACCTTGCTCCCTGTGACTTTTGGTTATTCCCTAAACTCATAGGCTGTCGTTATGAGACAATTGAGGAGATAAAAGAGGCTGTGACGAAGGTCATTGACACGCTCACATAAGAGGACTTCCATGGGGCCTTGCAGAAGTTGTTGGAACGGTACAACAAGTGCATTGCAGCCGGAGGAGATTACTTCGAATGGAATAGAGTTTCATGTGTTTACCATCAATAAAATACGATAAAAGTCTGGAAACCTTTCGTATTCACCTCGTATATACACTAATCTGCTGTCTAAGCGAAATTTAGCAGGTTTGATTTCTGGATTTTCCTTTTTGCCTAGACTGGTTGCTATATCAAGGTTAAAGAGCTCAGTCTTCACAATTATTTACCCATAGCTTGAGGGAGAATAATTGGATTTGTACCTTTCTCAAGAGAATTCGTGAAAATGCAAGCATTTTATGGGAAAATGCAGACAGTCTCGGTTCTCGATGTCTATTTTCCACAACGGTTACCATAACACTCCGAACGCCTCCATTATAAGATCAATATATATATATATATATATATACTTTTTAAGCACAAATTATAAACAGTTGGGAACATTGGTGTAATCATGGCAACTGTTAATGTATATGTTTGTTGCATGTTTCTTCGAAATTTTAAAATGTTATAACTTAGATTTGAACGGATATTAAATCCAATTTACATATATATATATGTGTGTGTGTATTCGTGTGTGTGTGTGTGTGTGTGTTTATTGGATATGTGCGAGTAAAAGCACACATACATACAAACATTTGAACGCACAAACACACACACACACACACATATATATATATATATATACATATATGTGTGTGTGTTTCTCTCTCTCTCTCTCTCTCTCTCTCTGTGTTGGATATGTGAGAGAGAGAGACACACACACACACACACACACACACACACATATATATATATATATATATATATATATATATATTTTTTAAATACCCTATCCGGTGGCAAAAGCTGCTCGGTAGCGCCAGGAGTGGCAGTACCGCCTTGAGCTACCGAAACTGTGTTATCACCCCTGGTTGACGGCTGATGAGGCTAGGGTATCGCACGTGCTTTCACACGTTGTATGATAAAAAAAATATGTGTGTGTGTCTCTCTCTCTCTCTGTCTGTCTGTGTTGGATATGTGCATGTAAATGCACACAGACACACACACACAGACACACACACACAGACACACACACACATATATATATATATATATATATATATATATATATATTGGGTTTAGGTTCGGTAGCATATGTATCTCTCACGCTGTCTCTTGCAATATATATAGGGCTGGTGCGTACACCCTCGAACTCTTCGATCGTGGGCCCAAGTATGTATGTGGACCCAAAGAGAGGGTTTCATATATTTTCTTTATATCCTGTATTTTGAAAATTGATATGTAAAGTGGTACCCCCGTATCATTGTTTCGAGAGAGGGAGAAATGCGATTCTAATACTCTCTCTCTCTCTCTATATATATATATATATATATATATATATGGCCCATGCATGTATGTGGACTGAAAGAGATAGTTTCATATATTTTCTTTGAAAATCGACATGTAGTGTGGTAGTCCCTTATCATTGTTTCGACAGAAGGGAGAAATACGATTCAAATACTAGCTCTCTCCTTCTTTCTATCTTTCTCTCTCTCTCTCTTTCTCTCTCTTTCTCTCTCTCTCTCTATATATATATATATATATATGTATATGCCTGTGTTTCTGTGCTTACATGTAGAATTACGACTTAAATTTAGCGCCAACAGTGCTCTATGTACGAAAATGCTGAGCAATATCCATAATGTTTCAAGAATAAGATAAGGTAATAATAGAACTGAATAAAACCTCACTTTTTTGACGGTGTTGATCCTCAGTATATGTTTAATAATACCTCACCTAAGAATATATATATATATATATTTATATATATATATATATATATATATATTGAATAGTCAAAATACAACTATACAAATATACAGATGCAGGGAAATAGGAAACACTGACGACTCTCCGTTGATCAGGTACGAAACGTTTATTAACTTCTTGACTTTAGTTTTTCGACACAAGGAGAGAGAGACACAATCTTTACTATGCTGACTGTACTATTTGACCCAACAAACGCGCTGCGCATCCCATAGCCCCCAGACTGGCACGGCCCAGAGTCGGATCTCAACTAAGGTATTTTTTAAAATCACCAAATTCTTATCCCATCGCTTCCGGGCATGACGTCATTCACACTCCTGTCTTATTTCCTATCTGGGGTTTTTATTATGACATTTGTGATTGTCGTATCCTCTGCGCACGAGCGTGAACTGTACTCAATGTGTGTGCACCTGCACAAAGAGTCGAATATTTCAAATCCCAACCAAACCGAATGATAAGATATAATTAACGAAAAATGATTAATATAAAAAAAATCATTCCGTAATTATATATATATATATATCCTTCAGAAGCCGAATGTCTGATTCATAGC
Source organism: Sepioteuthis lessoniana (assembly GCA_963585895.1). NCBI lineage: Eukaryota > Metazoa > Mollusca > Cephalopoda > Myopsida > Loliginidae > Sepioteuthis > Sepioteuthis lessoniana. Next base: position 117,345 of record CAUZXS010001725.1, on the reverse strand, counting down.
CATATTGGTCTCTACGTGAACTAAGATAAAATAGAGTTTATTTGTTATAAACAAAATGGTGACATCTTATTAAGTGGCAAGCCTCTGAAATTAGTAGACCATTTCATATGCCTTGGTAGCAATATCTCATTCACTGAAAGTGATGTAAACATACTTATAAGCGGTAGCCAGGTCAATACGATCGTATGGCTGTACCACCTGTAATTTAACTAAACACCATGGAGAAAAGTTAGATTGGAACTATGCAAGGACTGCTGCGTGCTGTTTTGGAAAAATCATGGAAGCAGCACCCTACAAAACAGCAGCTGTACCGTCACTTGACTCTCATCTCATAAACCATCTAGAGAAGCAAGAGCCAATTAATCATATTTACCAACCCCTCCGCTCGGGCAGGATATGACACAAGGTCGATTTTTAAGCCGAGTTTAACAGGTTTCAATTCAGAGTTTTCCTTCTCCTAGACTAGTTGCCTTATCAAGGCTGAAGAACCAAGTCTGTCCTACTATTTACCCATAGCTGGAGGGAGAATAATTCGATTCATACCTTTCCCAAGGGTATTAGAGCTATGTGAAATGCAACCAGTCTCGCACAGGATTTAAACACGTGTCGCCGTGTCCATTTCCTACGACGATAACCATTACACCACAGGCACCTCCAATTAATATGCAATGTTCCTCCTGTGAACTCTCAGACATGGATTCACAAGTGTCGTCCGACCAACAAAGACATGCCTTCAACAGCTCTGAGTGGGTCCTGGATGACGTGTAGTAGAAGATTTGCCAATAGCAATGACTGATAGAGATGAACGACTCAAGACGATTAAGGGAATTCTTTTTGTCAGCACAAGTTGATGATGATGATGATGATGATGCATGTAGGGCAAAATAATGGAAACACCTAGAATATTTATATCATAATTTTAAAACTCTAATGAAACCATCAAACATTTCTCATTTTTATATTTTTGACTTATTATTAATTTTTCTCGTCTTATTTTCCTAAAATTGTTTTTTTTACAGATATCATCAGAAGAAATTAATCAAAATTCATTTAAATGGCATATCTATCAGACTTTAAAGAGGTCAAATTGTTGGTGCTTGTATGGCAGGGGCTAGTCTAACAAAAACCGCTGAATTATTTGGTGTATGAAGGAGTATTTTCTCGAAAGTAATGACAGCATTTGAGAAAGAAGGAAAAACCTGCTCGTTGAAGCAAAACTCTGGAAGAAAATGAAAGCTGTCTGACAGGGACCGTCGGACTCTTATGCGGATTGTCAGGAAGTATAACAAGAATGCAGCTCCGAAAATGACAACAAAGCTTAATGACGATCTCGAGAACCCAGTTTCCTCAAAAACTGTTCGAAGGGAATTGCACAAAGCCCGATTCCATGGAAGCGCTGCATTAAGATAAACATATTAAAATTATTTTGAAATTTTCAGGTGTTTCCATTATTTTTCTAATCTCTTTCCCACTCTCTCTCTCTCTTTGTCTGTCTCTGTCTGCCTGTCTGTCTCCCTCTCCCTCTCTCTCTCTCTCTCTCTCTATATATATATATATATATATAAACGTCCTGAGTGTCTAGCCACACTGAAGAGGTGTGATTTAACGAAACATTCTGTCTGTGTATGACAATATATATATATATATATATATATATATATATATATATACGGGAATTCAGCAGATTTCTATACAAGAAAAAGAGTTAATTTTTGCGCAAAAATTAGGCCCGAGAAGCTGCAATTTTTGTATCTGTATTTTTACATTTATTAACCAAACAGCGCATGCGCTGACGAAAATATTATGACTTGCTCTGAAAATATTTGAAGAATCAAACACAAAATAATTTTGGTAATTTTTCCCCCAAAAAATGTTAAAATTAGAATTTCTTAGTTAATTAAATTCTTTCTTTTTTAGTTTATTTTGAGCCTACCTAAATTATATAAAAACCGAAGAAATAAATATCTCTTCTATAAGTATTGAATTGTCGTGGGGGGGGGGTCCTCGTGGTGTTAGTGACTAAAGCGCTGGACTGCGGAATGGTCGTAAGTGAGTTCGAAATCCAATCGTGCTATTACGTTCACTTTCAGACAAATACTCTTAGGAAAGGTATGAACCCCTTATGGTTTAAATTGTATTACTATTGCTCTTCTAGAAGGATGTGGGAAAGGTATGAACCCCTTATCGTCTAAGCTATGAGTTAAATTGAATTACTACGATATTTACTAACCCCTCCGCTCGGGCAGGATATGACACAAGGTCAGTTTTTAAGCTGAGTTTAACAGGTTTGAATTCAGAGTTTTCCTTCTTCTTGACTAGTTGCCAAACCAAGGCTAAAGAACCTAGTCTGTCCTACTATTTACCCATAGCTGGAGGGAGAATTATTGGATTCATACCTTTCCCAAGGGTATTACTGCTATGTGAGATGCAATCCGTCTCGACCAGGATTTGAACTCGTGTCGCCGTGTCAATTACCTACAACGATAACTATTACACCACATAATTGAATTACTACTGTTCTTCTCGAAGGATGTGGGAAAACTATGATCCCCTTATCGTCTAAGCTATGGGATATGGGAAAAGTATGAACCCCCTATCTTCTAAGATATGGTTTGAATTGTATTACAACTGCTATCCTCAAAGGATATGGGAAAGGTATGAACGCCTTTTCGTCTAGGCTATGGGTCAAATGTAATACTACTGTTTATCTCGAAGGATGTGGGAAAGGTATTAACTTCGTATCGTCTAAGCTATGGGTTAAATTGCATTACTATTGTTCTTCTAGAAGGATGTGTGTAAGGTATAAACCCCACATCGTCCTAAGTATGGGTTAAATTGCATCACTACTGTTATTCTTGAAGTATGTCGGATGGGTATGAACCCCTTATTATGCTAGCTACTGTTCTTCTCGAAGGAGATGGGAGAGGTATGAAGCCCTTATCGTTCAAGCAATGGATTAAATTGTATTATTACTTTTTTTTCTCGAAGGATGTGGGAAAAGTATGAGCCCGTTATCGTCCAAGCTATTGGTTAAATAGCATCACAACAGTTCTCAAAGGAAATGGGAAAGGGATGAACCCCTTGTGACCCTACTTATGGTTTAAAGTGTATTTCTACTGTACTTATAGAACGATATGAAAAATGTATGAACCCCTTCTCGCCTTATCTATGGGTTAAATTGTATCACTACTGCCCTTCTCGAAGGATGTGTGATAGGTATGAACACCTTATCGTCTAAGCTATGGGTTAAATTGTATTACAACTGTACTTCTCGAAGGATGTAGGAACGGTATAAACCCCTCATCGTCCAAAATATGGGTTAAATTGCATCATTACTGTTATTCTCAAAGGATGTAGGATAAGTATGAACCCCTTATTACACTAGCTATGGGTTAGATTGTATTACTACTGTTATTCTCGAATGTGGGAAAAGTATGAACCCTTTATCGTCTAGGGAATGGTTAAATTGTATTACAACTGTTTTTCTCGACTGTGGGAAAAGTATGAACCACGTATCGCCCTAGCTCTGGGTAAAATTGCATTACTACTGTTCTATTAGAAGGATGTAGGAAAAGTATAATCTCCCTATCGTCTTATGTATGGGTTAAATTGCATCACTATTGTTCTTCTTGGGGGTTGTGGGATAGGTATGAACCCCTTATTTCACTAGCTATGGGTTAGATTGTATCACTACTGTTCTTCTTGAACGATACGTGAAAGGTATGAACCCTTATCGTCTTAGCTATGGGTTAAATTGCATTGCTACTGTTCTTCTCGAAGGATGTAGGAAAGGTATGATCCTATTAATATCCTTGCTATGGGTGAAATTGTTTTACTACTGTTCTTTACAAAGGATATGGAAAATGTATGAACCCTTAACCTTCTAAGCTGGGGGTAAATTGAATCACTACTGTCTTCTAGATGGATGTGGGAAAGGTATGAACGCCTTATTGTTCTAACTATCAGTTAAATTGTATCATTGATTTTCTTCTCTAAGGATGGGGGAAAGGTATTAAACCCCTTATCGTCCTAACAATGGTTAAATACAATCACCACTGTCCTTCTCGGAGGATGTGGAAAAATAATGAACAGCTTATCGTCTTAAGTATGGGTTAAATTGTATCAATCCTGTTCTTCTAGAAGGAAGTGGGAAAGGTGTGAACCCCTTATCGTCCTAGCTATGGGTTAAATCGTATCACTACTGTTCTTCTCGAAGGACGTCGGATAGGTATGAACCCTTTGTCGTCTAAACTATGGGCTAAATTTTATCACTACTTTTCTTCTTGGAGGATGTGGGAAAAGATGTTGGCAAAAAGGGTTAAACATTTGTTTGCCGCTAAGTCCTTCGGTTGAAAAATCCTTCCATGTTGCGGAAACACACTGACTTTCCGGTAAAGAAAAAGTTCCTTGCACTGTGGTCTGTAAAGGAAAAAAATGTGGTGAATTTGCTTGATGGGATTCAGCCGGTTTGCACCGGTTTGTAAGAACCTTTTTTTGGAATTTCATTAATCCTGTGAAACGACTATTCTCAATATTCTATCTACTGAAAAAATTTTTAAGGCGGAAAAATAACTAGAATTACAGGGTGGAACGATAAAATTGTCACCTTAGAAAAGACGACATGATTCCATTTCCGTTTAATGAAAACCGGTTTTCTTTTTTTTTGTTACAGACCATCTACTAGTTGGCCAGTTGTGTACAAATCCCAAGAGTGATAGGGGCCTTCTATCATGTCTGAAAGTGACACAATGTTCAACGAGCGAGATCGGAGATTCGCGTCTGTATAACTCATGCCCGTTACCGATCCAAGTTATGACAACAGGACCCTCAAAATGCAAATCTGGATTACCACGAATAACAGGGACGTGCACAGAGTGATGAAAAGAAAGTTTCCGGCTACGGTTATGGTCTTTGGTGTGGTTTCAAGTAAGAGCCACATCATGCCACCTCACATCTTCGAAGTCGGCTTGAAAGTCAACACCAAAGTGTATCTGGATGTGCTGAAGAGTGTGGTGACCCCCCTGGTGCAATCAGGTGGCCAGTGGCAGACCCTGGGCGTGGTAGCAGGACTCGGCGCCGGCCCACAAGTCCAAAGAGACCCAGGCTTCGCTTCAGAAGGAGTGCTACGACTTTGTAACCCTCCTCCCCCGAGCTGAACCCGCTGGACTACTTCGTTTGGTCATACGTCGAGAACATCACCAACCTGACCTCCCTCAACACCAAAGCCAACCTGATCGCCGAGTATTCGCCGAGTATTCGCCGGCGCTTGTGGAAAAGGCATGCTCCCAGTCCCTGACCCGTATCGAGGCGCTGATTGAGGCTGAAGGCGGCTACATTGAATAGATGTCAGCTCTACTACATAATCAAGCTAGCTGAATTGGTTTTTTCAATAAAAGTTTTAAAATAAAGCTGTAGTGTCGTTCCACTCTGTAATTATTTCACTCGCTAGAATGTAGCATGTGGCAACCCTAAGATCAACTTTTGCACATCCAGCATGGTTTGTTGCCAGAGACTTAGGTTGTGAGAAAACTTGTAGTTAGGCAGACCTCTACTGAGAGAAAATGTTCTTGAAATCTTTTAATCACACTACTATTCGTTTTGTGTGTACCGGTGCATATTCTTAAATTTTCTTAGATATTCTTGGGACTAATTTTGTTTGTGCTTTTGTGGTTTCATACTTATGAAAAAAGATCATGCTGTTTATATATTTCCTATCAGAGAGCAACAGCTTGTGGAACTAGCTCTTTTGTTTCTTGGGTCCTTCTGTCACTCTGATGTAAACTTTATATATATATATATATATATATATATATAGAGAGAGAGAGAGAGAGAGAGAGAGGCGTATAAAGAAATGTATCTAGATGAATTCATTTGATAATCAACTTTCTGTTGAGCAGAAAAATTGACATCCGATTCGTTGAACCTGCAAGATAGAGTGACTTGTGGAAAAGCTGGAAATAGCAGACAGGATCGGGTACGAACATTAACAGAGGAAATAAGACTCCGGGGTCCGGAAAAGAAAGTTGGAGGCGGGTAGGGATAAGGCTGATAAGTGAAGGAGACGAGCAGGGGAAAAAGGGCTATAGAGGATAAGGTATGGTTCAGTCGATTTCAGCGCCGAGGAAAACAATTTTACTCATGATAAATTCAGTATAAATACTTCCTATAAAGAAATGGATACCACATCCCATTCTTTGTCCTCCCAGAACAAACATCAACCCCCTAAAAAAGTATTTGCTTTTTTGCTAATTTTGCAGTTCACATTCCATATGCAAAAACAAAGAAAAAGCAAAAAAAAAAACCAAAAACAAAACAAAACAAAACAAAAAAAAAAAGCAAACAAACAAACAAAAAAACAAACAAATACGTCTGCTCATTTGATATATATGTATATACAAGTGTTGATTGGTGAATGAGGTCTCTATTTCTATAAAACAAGTTTTAGATGAGATAGATTAATGAAAGCAGAATTAAAAGGAAATTGGAGCGTTGGTTGATAATTGAAGATTTTAGACTAAGAAACAGATCTGATTTGCTTTTCTAGTTAAAAGGCATATCAACCTTCTCGGCTTATGTAATACTAATACCATCTTTGTAGAAGAATAGTAGAGCTCAAGGGATAAGGAGGCTCTTACCTTTCCCATGGATATTTGTTCGATTAGACGAGATAGAATAACGAAACTAGTATCCAAAATCCAGGAAGAAAGTTGATTGAATATTAAAGTCTATTAAACAAATTTTAGATTTGATAGAATAATGAAACTAGTATCAAAATGAAATGTTAAGTGTTAATTTTCTTCTTAACCAGTGTTACAAGGATTTTATTTTCTCTAATAGAATGGAAATGGATACAGGGTGACCCCCCCCAAAAAAAAACAAACAGAACCCATATATTTTTGACTGAAATTCATATATTTAATTCAGGCCTTTTCTTTTCTTCAGGATATGAAGTAGATTCTGTGTATGAAAAATTGGAACCATAGTATTCACCAACATGTCCAGAAGCTCGAGTGTACAAAATTAGAATTATTTTGCTTTATTTTCGAGAAGTAATAAAAAAGTTTGTGGGTTCTTTTTTTTTTTTTTTTTTTTTTTGTCACCCTGTATTTCTAAATATTAATTATCACTAAACTCTATATTACTGAAAAAAGAATCATAACTAATTTCTCTCCGATAAAAAAAGTTTTTTTTTTAAATCAATATTTTAATTTTATTTTTATATTTCTGCTTGTATTCTTAATAAAAGAGATCTCACTAGCCGTCCATTCCGACAGTATACCGTCCATTTAATTCTATCCTGTTGATGTGAGAAGAAAAGTAACTTTTTATTCTTACACGCACCAAAAACAGGACCCCCCTGAACCCCCAAAAAAGAAATTCTAGGAGTATACTTATTTATGACCTATAGTGTATCTACGTATTTCTTCCTTTAAAAAAATGACATAAAAACTGAATTGGATGTCTCGGCCTACTGAATTCAAACGCTGTCGTCGGAGAAGCCACTCATCCGAGACTCGCAACTTCAATATGATTATAGAAGTAATCAGCTGGTTACTTCATACGTGAGGCCATGTGTTTTACTTGGGTAATCTTTGTTAATATCGACAGGTTCATATAATCAGATAAGAGGAAATTGATACACAGAAATTAATTTAGTTCTAAATAGATCTGGGATTTTCCTTTTCTGTCTCTTTCGCTTTCTTTCTTTTTACTTTCTTTCTTTCTTTCTTTCTTTATTTATTTCTTTATTTATTTCATATTTCTTTTCTAAAAATTTCAGTTATCTTTCTTAAATTTTAGTATTCTTTCTTTCTTTCTTTCTTTCTTTTTTCTTTCTTTCTTTCTTTTTTCGTTTACAGTTTTCTTTCCTTTTCAAGTCTTTTTCTTCTCTTTTTTTTAAACACATTTTTCATTATTTTCTTTCTTTCTTTCTTTCTTTCTTTCTTTCTTTCTTTCTTTCGTTCAATTTTCGTTTACAATTTTCTTTCCTTTTCAAGTCGTTTTTCTTCTCTTTCTTTTGAAACTCATTTTTCATTTCTTTCTTTCTTTCTTTCTTTCTTTCTCTCTTTCTTTCTTTCTTTCTTTCTATCTTTCTTTCTTTCGTTTATTTTATTCTTTCTTTCTTTCTTTCTTTCTTTCTTTCTATTTTCGTTTACAATTTTCTTTCCTTTTCAAGTCTTATTTTTTCTCTTTTTTTTCATTATTTTCTTTCTTTCTTTCTTTCTTTCTTTCTTTCTTTCTTTCTTTCTTTCTTTCGTTCAATTTTCGTTTACCATTTTCTTTCCTTTTCAAGTCGTTTTTCTTCTCTTTCTTTTTAAACTCATTTTTCATTTCTTTCTTTCTTTCTTTCTTTCTTTTATTCTTTCTTTCTTTCTTTCTTTCTTTCTTTCTTTCTATTTTCGTTTACAATTTTCTTTCATTTTCAAGTTTTATTTGTTCTCTTTGTTTTTCATTATTTTCTTTCTTTCTTTCTTTCTTTCTTTCTTTCTTTCTTTCTTTCTTTCTTTCGTTCAATTTTCGTTTACAATTTTCTTTCCTTTTCAAGTCATTTTTCTTCTCTTTTTTTTAAAACTCATTTTTCTTTCTTTCTTTCTTTCTTTCTTTCTTTTGCAGGTCTTTTTTTCTCTTCGTATCTTTCACTCACCCACTCTTTATATCTTTTTATGACTTCAATGTCATTCTACCTTTTCTTTCCATACTTATCATATTTACTAATCGTTCTTCTTTCTTTCTTTCTTTTATTACACTAAAATAATATGTTTTGCTTGTAAAGATAAAACATTCAGGTCGTGAATATTTTCCCTAATTCTCGCCCACGCCCCAGAATTCACAGTATTAATAACTAACCGATTCGACGGTCTGTTTTCATCCATCCTTGGTTCGCTATCAACCCTTCCTCTCCATCGCTTACTCCTTACTCTCCATTCCGCCGTTTTATTTCCTCGTTTCAGCTTATCAATTTCCCATCTTCAAATTCATACCTCCTTCGTCTCACGTCGACGTCTCGGACTGTGGACACACCATCTACTAACACTATCTCTTCGCTAAGGGGGAATAACTTGCCATGCATGTATCAAGCGAATATATATATATATATATTCGCTTGATACACACACACACACACACACACATATATATATATATATATATATATATACATATGTATATATGAACTTAGTTTTATATACCGTGAATACGCGTGCATAAGTTGATTTCTTATGGAGGTTCCCGTAGTGTAATGGTTATCGGTGACACGAGTTCAAATCCTGGACGAGACTGATTGCATTTCACATAGCACTAATACCCTTGGGAAAGGTATGAATCAAATTATTCTCCCTCCTTATGGGTAAATAGTTGGACAGACTGGGTTTTTCAGCCTTGGTGAGGCAACTAGTCTAGGAGAAGGAAAATTCTGAATTGAAACCTGTTAAACTCCGCTTAAAATTGACCTTGTGTCACATATCGGGCGGTTGGTAAATATGATATGATAAGTTGTTTTCTTATATACGTCGACCGTTGATTTATTATGGCGAAATCATGAACTGGAAGTAATTTTAAAAGGTTCCTTCCAAGATTACAAGATGTTAACTCAAGTATTAGTGGGTGGTGTCCTCGTGGTGTAATGGTTAAAGCGATGGACTGCGGGATCGTAGTACGCGAGTTCGTACTCCAGTCTCGCTATTACGTTCACTTTCGGGCAAATACCCTTGGGAAAGGTATGAACCCCCTTATCCTCCCAGCTATGGATTAAATAGTACCACTACTGTTCTTCTAGGAGAATGGCTTTGACATTAAATAACCTAAAAAGAGTTGATATGTCATTAAACAAAGAAACCAAACCAAACCATCAAGTATTGGTCGATGACAATATTTGCCTAAATATTAAGTTCTAAAAGTTACTCCCCTTGCCTGACATACGATAGACAAAACTAAAGTCGTGAGTATATATGGTATATATACTGGCCCATTGGCATAATGGTTAGAGTGTTCACCATTGGTCCGGGAAACCAGGGTTCAATCTCATGTCGGGTAATACCAAAATGCCTCTTTGCTTAATACTCAGAATTATAAGGAACAAGGTAAGTGGGTTAATCTAATAAAAGGAGTAGCATCTTTCCTCGGTGTAGTAGCAATTGAAAAGCGAGTCGCTCTCGACAACGGTCAGCCGTCTTACAACTATATGTATATCTAAGCCGCATTTTCCTTTTTAAACATGTTGGATTAAATAGCACGGACACTTCGTGTCTGCGCATTCTATCTTTGATCCGGTCAAGTGTTCGTGTGAATGGTTTATCTTTTAGATGGAATTAATTTAGGAAGACGACTTTACTTGGGAAAAATACGGTGCCTTCCTAAATTGATTTTCATTCCTACGAACTAAATAAGTTCTATTATCATTTTTATTTGAGTAATTCTTTTCATTTTATCTACGTTCAATTGAATCAATTTTGAACCCCTTATTTTGAAACGCAAATAAGAATATAGAAATGTTTTTTCTTAATAGTGCCCCACCGCCAATATAATTTGAAGTAAGTATAAATTTTAATAACTGATTAAATGCCAAAGCCATCCTTGTTGAAGAACAACAGTGATCATATTTACCCAACCCCTCCGCTCGGGCAGGATATGACACAAGGTCAGTTTTTAAGCGGAGTTTAACAGGTTTCAATTCAGAGTTTTCCTTCTCCTAGACTAGTTGCCTCACCAAGGCTGAAGAACTTAGTCTGCCCTACTACTTACCCATAGCTGGAGGGAGAATAACAACAGTGATACTATTTAACCTATAGCTTAGGAGATGAGATGTTTCATAACTTTTCCAAAGATATTAGCTCGACTGGAGTTCGAACTTATTTACTTCGAGGTTGCAGTCGTGCATGTTAACCACTACCCCATGGTGACTTAAATAAAGAACATGATTAAATAAAAATTCTTTGCTCAACTCCAATATCCCAAATCTTTTATACAACGTGCCAAATTAAAGCTTTTAAATTCACTAACGATAAAAGTTAGACAAACAATTTGAATTAAAAAAATAGTTTTTCCAATAAAAATCTTTTTTTCATAATTTTAACAACAAACATCAGAGAATTTTTAACATCCCTGCTTCTCAAATTGTTACAAACTCTCCTAAGGTGATTAGGAAGTTAAATAATTAGAAGAACAAGACGCATATTTAATTTGAAGCGTAAATACAATTCCTTGTTGAGGTTGTGACAAACATTATACAGGAGCGACTTCAAGATCGATCAAAACACAGACAGACACACAGAGACCCACACGCATACATACATACATTCATATATTCTTATGTTGTATATTGACCTACGACCCGGCCGGGCTGTCAAAATAGAAAATGCACCTGTATAAATAACAAGTGCATACGATCGAGGAATACCAGAGTATAACCTTGACCGTGGATGGGTTGAATGAGTGCAATTTGTGACGCCCACAAGAAGGTGGAACTATTATATAACTCAGTGCACAGGAAATTCAATCAGTTGGAGACAAGATGCGGTAGAGAAAGCCAGCACCCATCAGAGGGAGCCCTCAAGCCTCCGATTAATCAGCTGGGGATCAGACGAGTTGGAGATAAGATGCGGTAGAGAAAACCAGCACCCAGAGAGACTGGGCCCCCAGTCTCCTGGTTGAGGAGCCCAGAAGAACGAGAACGAAACGCGGTTATGGCCAATAGAGTGGGGCTCAATATGTTGCAGTTCTGTTTGGTCTCCAACTCCCTCTCACACACAACCCTTTCAATAAAGTAAGAGGTATATTTTTCTAAGAACTGTGTCGCTCGTCTTTATTGTGTCGTTGTGTTCTGCATGCAGATGTATATGTGTTTGTATAGTTAGTCATGGTCATGGCTATATAACACATATATTTATATATATAATACCTCTCCAAAAAATTATGAAATTAATATATTTTGGGAATGTTCACCTCAGATTTCTCTTTGAATTAGCAGTAAATAAACTAAAAACAGTTAAGACGCAAAGTATTCTTTTGAATAACTGAACATTCAAGCTTTATAAAAAATTCATGAAGCCAGAACATTCTGCAATCAAAGAAGAGTATTCGGACTATTGTCTTTAGCTCCATTGTTATAATCACAACGTTTCGGCCGATGCATCCTTCGGTTTTCTTTAGGTGTTTCATGTCGAACGCAGGAGCCCACACACAACTTCGAACTGAACCCTTTCTTTAATCCACTTTTTTTAAAGTCCGTTAAACATGCCATTATTTGGCTATTTACTGCTTGATGAAAAAATTGAAGGTGAACATTCTCCAAAAGAGCTCATTCCATAATTTTTAGCTGGGGTGGCCGACATTGCTTTTGGATGGCCACGTATTCATATTTTTTGTTACAAAAATTAGTTTACACGAGTCAGTATAAAAGATATTTTTACAAGACTTTCAATTTGAATTACACCCTTTGCAATTTTAGAAAGCCAATATGGATTCAGGTCTGGGTGTGGCCCTCTGAATATTTTTCTCTGCTTGTCAGCTTCAAGAGAAATGCACAGAGAACTCAATACCACTATTTTACATTCTTATCGACATTACTAAGTATCTGATTCAGTTAATCACGGTAGACTTCGGATAATTTTGCGCGGGCTCGATTGTTCTTCTAATTTTGTGGATGTGTTCAAGAAATGACATCTCGATAAAAAGCCTTTCATCTGATTCGATTTATATGCTTAACGACTTATCAACCCTTATGGGTTATTTAGTGCCGAAAAATGAGTCATTACTAAATGTTTGATAACAATCGTAACGATATTTTCAATGTTACATTAAATTTTTGGAAAATGGTACTTTTGTTTACAATTATTTGTTTGCACATAGTTGTATTGCTTATCGTATTCACATTTAGCAAGTGTTGAATAATAGATGACCATGCGTATCCTGATGTACAGAATAAGTCACTAAATAGATATTGCCCAGTCGGCTGGGGCTGTACAATACACCGACTACTTCTCTGCAGAGGGGTAAGACGCCCCCACAATGAGTATCCTGGATATGACACTAAACAATCTGATGGTGAGGTTCCAGTGATGCTGGAGCTATGGGGAATGCAGAATACTCCTTCATTGCCGTTACTCCCAGGTTCACTCTAGCCCAGAATGGTAACACCAGATAGGGCCCTATCTATGGGTTAAATAAAACTAACTGCATACTTATGCTAAACTGAATTATTTGAATTAGAACTGTTTGACTAAACTGAATAGCTTGAAATAGAAATGTTTTTGGCAATTAAACCGTAATTACATTTAAACTGCGTGCTTATGTTAAACTGAATTCTTTGAAATTGAAATGTTTTTGACATTGAATTTCTACTTACACTAAACTGATTTGTTTAATATAGAACTGTTTTGACATCTAACTGTGTGCAAATAAAACCTGTTCTTAAACTACGCTGAATTATCTGAATTAGAACTGTTTGACTTAGAAATAAACTGTGTACTTAAATTTAAACTGCATGCTTATGCTAAACTGAATTATTTGAAATGGAACTGTTTTTTGACTTTGAAACTGTACTTACACTAAACTGAATTGTTTAATATAGAACTGTTTTGACATTTAACTGTGTGTAAAGAAAATATGTACTTATACTAAACTGAATTAGCTGAATTAGAACTTCTTGAATAAACTGAATAGCTTGAAATAGAAATGTTTTTCATAACTAAACTGTATTTACATTTAAACTGCGTACTTATGCTAAGCTGAATTGTTTGAAATAGAACTATTTTCCTAAAAATGGATTTGGCGTTAAATAGCCTATAAAGGGTGATACGCCATAAAAACCAACCAACCAACCAACCAACCAAATAGATACTGAACAGAGGGAGGTGCGTATAGAGAACAGGTCACCGAATATGTGCATGTATACTCAATAAGCCCAGCCCAGTTTGCTGGGGTTGAAGAATATACCAACTGCATCACTGCAGAGGGGCAAGAGCCCCCCCCCGTCGATAAGTGTCCTAGTGATGGTGAGACTCCTGTAATGCTGGAGCTTTGGGGGATGTGGTGTACCCCTTCATTGCCTTTGCTCCCAGATCCACTCACGGCCAACTAGTAAATACGACCCCTCATGTTACATTAACAGATTGACTTCTATCAGGCTGAATTAATGTAAACAAACAAACAAAATAAAAAATAACCCATTCATGGCGGCATATGAAATTAACCCAAAAAGAGAATTAACTTTAAAAATTGAACAGAGAAAATAATACTATCATATTGGTAGAATTTATCCGTCGTTATTTTTATTCCTTTCAACATTTAAATGCATATTTACACTTTGTTTTTTTATCAATCCAAGAATTATAAACGGCTGTGAGTTACTTTGTTTTTATGATTTCAAAATAACGCCGTATAAATTCAACCAACATGATTATATTATTTTCTCAATTCAATTTTTAAAGTTAATTCAATTTTTAGGTTAATTTCATAAACGGCCATAAATGGATTATTTTTTTGTTTACATTACTTCCGCCAGTTAAAAGTCAACTGTGGTCCACTTTGGTTTTAGAGTGGTAGTACTTGATTGGGTCCTATCGATGGGTCAAATAGATCTGTTTGACATTTAAACTGAGTGCAAACAAAGGACTTATGCTAAATGAAATTATTAAAAATAGAATATGTTGAAATGCCATTAGAATCAATAAATATATCAAAGATAAATAGGTGCCCGTGGTGTAATGGTTATCGTCGAAGGAAATGGACACGGTGACACGAGTTCAAATCCTAGACGAGATTGATTGCATTTCACATAGCACTAATACCCTCGGGAAAGGTGTGAATCCAGTTATTCTCCCTCCAGCGATGGGTAAATAGTAGGGCAGACTGGGTTCTTCAGCCTTGGTGAGGCAACTAGTTTAGAAGAAGGAAAACTCTGAATTCAAAACTTTTAAACCCCGCTTAAACAATTGACCTTGTATCATATCTTGCCCGAGCGGAGGGGTTGGTAAATAGAATATCAAAGATAAATTTATTGCTTCTAATGGCATGTCTTGGGTTGCTTTATATTGGGGATCTCTGATAACTGTATGCGTATCACTAGTGTGCTGTTAAGAGATGGCCTTCTAGATGCGGAAATTCATCATCTCAGAAAAAGGGGAGGTATGCTTTTGGAAACCTCCTGGAGAGAGACTGGTCGCACCGAGAATTTAATTGATTTACTTATATGAAACTTGGTTTCGGAACTTATTTCTTACACTGGCACAATTAGCAGGTGTAGATAAAGTTTCCGCAATAACGAAGAAATCCGCCTAAATAGTTAGAAATCAATAGCTTCGAGAATCATGTTAGGTCCAATCAGATATGTAGCTCACACCTTTATTTGTTGACCTATTCTGTACAGCAACATTCCCCAAGTGACCTATACTGATCTCTTAACAATCTCTAGCGACCTAATCTGCACAGCAACATCCATTTGGTGGTTAATTTGGCAGATGCATCTCCTTCAGTTACCTTGTACACCAACATCCACAACCGGTGCACAAACATCCAATAGGTGACCTATTATATATTCGCGACTCACTCCGGTGACCTATTCTGTACACCCCGTCTATTTGGTAACCTTTTGTGAACAAATATCAAATGGATAACCTACTAGGTACATGCTGATCCTTCCGGAGACCTAATCTATACACCTGTAAACATTTGGTGACCTATTCTGTATACGTACTGTTCACCTGTTCTTTACACAATAATCCATTTTCATATAATATGTACACCAGTATGCATTGGGTGACCTATTGTACACATACCTTCATCTGGTGACGTATTCTGGATATCTGCATCTATTTAGTGATCAATTTTGTACACAACTTTTTTTTTGCTGATATTCTGTACATTGTCTATTTGGTGAACTATTCTGTACATACAGCTGGCATAATGTGACCTATTCTTGTATACGTACCTCTATCTATTGGGTGACCTATTCTGTACACTCGCATCTATCTAGTGACCTATTCTGTACACTCCTATCCATCTGCTGACCTATTATGTACACTCGCATCTATCTAGTGACCTATTCTGCACACGCATCCATCTGGTGACCTATTCTGTACACGCATCTATCTAGTGACCTATTCTGTACACTCAAATCCATCTGGTAACCTATTCTGTACACTCGCATCGATCTAGTGACCTATTCTGTACACTCGTATCCATCTGGTGACCTATTCTGTACACTCGCATCGATCTAGTGAACTATTCTGTACACGCATCCATCTGGTGACCTATTCTGTACACGCATCTATCTAGTGACCTATTCTGTACACTAAAATCCATCTGGTAACCTATTCAGTACACTCGCATCTATCTAGTGACCTATTCTGTACACTCGTATCCATCTGGTGACCTATTCTGTACACTAGCATCGATCTACTGACCTATTCTGTACACTCGCATCTATTCTGTACACTCGCATCTATCTAGTGTCATTTTCTATACACTCGTATCCATCTGATGACCTATTCTGTACACTCGCATCGATCTAGTGACATATTCTGTACACACGTATCCATCTGGTGACCTCTTCTGTACACTTGCATCCATCTGGTAACCTATTATGTACGCTTGCATCGATCTAGTGACCTATTATGTACACACGTATCCATTTGGTGACCTCTTCTGTACACTCGCATCCATCTGGTGACCTATTATGTACACTCGCATCTATCTACTGACCTATTCTGTACACTCGTATCCATCTGGTGACCTATTGTGTACACTCGCATCGATCTACTGACCTATTCTGTATACTCTTATCCATCTGGTGACCTATTCTGTACACTCGCATCGATCTAGTGACCTATTCTGTACACTCGTATCCATCTGGTGACCTATTCTGTACACTTGCATCTATCTAGTGACCTATTCTATTCACTCGTATCCATCTGGTGACCTATTCTGTTTCCGCACATACATTGGATTAGCTATTTCACTGTACGTATTTGAGCATTCGCTTGGTGTTTATATGGGTTGGTGTATTTCTGGTGTAATCGTTACCGTCGTTGGAAATGGCCACAGCGACACGAGTTCAAATCCTAGACGTGACTGTTAGCATTTCACATTACGCTAATACCCTTGGGAAAGGTATGCATCGAATTATTCTCCCTCCAGCAACGGGCAAAATTAGTTGGGTAGACTAGGCTCTTTAGCCTTGATATGGCAACCAATCTAGAAGAAGGAAAACTGAATTCAAACCTGTTAAACTCCGCTTAATAGTGAACTTTTGTTGCATCCAATTTTTTTATATTCGGTTTGAATCGACTGAATATATATATATATATATATATATATATATATATATATATATATATATATATATATATATATAAATTTCATTAAGAAAAAACACAAACCGGTCACATTAGGATTATAAATTATTACATTGAGCTCTTTACGAAGAAAATTTAAATGTTCGCTTTTGAATAGTTTTCTTGTCCTGATGGAATTACTCCTAACTCCGGTTTAACTAGACCAAATAATACTTATATATATATATATATATATATATATATATATATGTGTGTGTGTGTGTGTGTGTGTGTGTGTGTGTGTGTATAATGAATAAATATATATATATAATAAATAGATTAAAAAAATACGAATCTTTTCGTATACCTTCTTATTTTAAAATATATCCTTATTCTTTCTTTGGGCCTACAACAACCATCTTTATATATATATATATATATATATATATATATATATATATATATAATATATATTAGATATATATATCTAATGCCATAGAATTTAGATAGCTAAATTCCATGCCATTAAATATATATATCTAATATTTATTTATTTTTTATTATTATATAATAGCTGTCTCCTAGATATTGAGCACTCTCCATATTATATTGCACTTGGTTCGCCACAAACTAACAAAGTGATCTTGTGACAACTAACACTGTAATAATATATATATATATATATATATATATATATATATATATATATATATAGTTCTTATAATATTTCAAAAAATAAACTTGACGCAGTATTTAAAGCTAAGTCAAAGATATGTTCTCATAAACTTTCGACGAAAATAAGTTCACAATAGAAGAAACAAATTATAAACAAACATTCATTCCATTGGTTATTTCTCAGAGGTGTTTGTTATACATTAGTTAGCTGATATTAAAAAATTTAATGACCATATGTATCTTGATGTACAGAATAAATCACATAGATGCCGTACAGAATTGGTCATCCGATGGAAATGCGTAGAGAGAATAGGTCACTGAATATGTGCAGGTGTACAGAATAAGCCACTAAATGAATAATAAGTAAACTTTGCGACCTTTGTCAAGGGTGACCCGAAGGCTCCCCTTTTAATAGCTACTACACCAAGGTGTAGGGGAGGGCGCTACTCCATTCCCAGGATTGCTCCACTTTACCCTTGATCCTTACCTTATTGTGCTAAGTGCTAAGGAAGGTAGCATCAAGTACCATTTTTAAAGTCTTTGGTTTGGTTTGGTTTGGTTTGGTTTGGTTTCTTTGTTTAATGACATATCAACATTTGTAGGTTATTTAATGCGTAATTCCATTCTCCTAGAAGAACAGTAGTGGTACTATTTAACCCATAGCTGGGAGGATAAGGAGCTTCATACCTTTCCCAAGGGTATTTGCCCGAAAGTGAACATGATAGCGCGACTGGAGTTTGAACTCGCTTACTACGATTCCACAGTCCATCGCTTAAACAATTACACCAGGAGGACACCCCCTCGAGTCTTTGATATGAACCCCAGTCTCCTAAACCATTAGCGAACTCTCTACTCATTACGCCAAATGCCGTACTAAATGAATAATAACCTACCAAATAGGTCACCAAATACATGGTTGTGTACAGAATAGGTCACCAACTGGAACCAGGTCACACAGAACACTTTACCCGAGGGAGGTGCGGGTATAGAATAGGTCAATCATATATGTGACAGTAAATAATAGGTGACATATATATCTAGATGTACAGAGTAGGTCACTAAGGGGATGCTTGCGTAGTGATTAGGTTACCTGAAGGAGGTGCCTGTACGGAAAAAGAACTCCAGGTTGATTGGTGTATGTACAGTGTAAGTCACCCAGTGGATGATGATGTAAAGAATAAGACACCCAACGAAATACGGTGTACAGAATCGGTCACCAAATATATCCTGATGAACAGAATAGATTTTAAGATGGAAGAGCCTGTACAGAATAGGTCACCCTACGGATACTGGAATACAGAATAAGTGACCATTATTCTATTTTGTAAGTCAGCATCCATTGGGTTGCTCTTTTTGGTGAAGCACCTACCTTTAGGGTCCTATTCATTACAGCCTCAATTTTCTAATATATTTTTATGCGCTCCTTCTTTTCATTGTCCTATTCTGTACGCCAGAATCTATTTGGTGAAATACAAAAGTGGTGACGAAATAGATGCTGGTGTACAGAATGCATCACCTAATTAAGGCTAATGCGCAGATTAGAATCACCAGAGTTGCGTGTATAGAATATGTCACCTAACAGGCTACTGTGCAGAATAGGTGACCTGATATATAGTGGTATACATGATAGTTCGATTCTGTTCAAGCTCTTCTATTGGGTCACCTATTCTATACACCAATATCAATCTGAAGTCCTATTCTGTACACGGACTTCCCTCTAGTGACCTATTCTGTACAGCAACATCCATTTGCTAACATTGCACTTCCTTCAGTTGACCTTTGGTGACCCATTATGTACACACAGTTCCTCTGTCAACCCATTCTATATTCGAACCTCCCTCGCGTGACCTATCCTGTATATGCATCTCCGTCTATTCTGTACTCGTGCCTACCATTAGTG